>SKCR01024375.1:0-103910 GCA_019454045.1 Zanthoxylum bungeanum | reverse complement strand
CCAGGTCATGAATATCCGATTATAGAGACTAGTTACCAGACATCTGATATGTGTTTCGGACGGGGCAGACACTTATCCAGCCCCAGCCCTAGCACGTGACTATCCGATACTGGGCCGATATACACAATACATTAGTGTACTACGCTTGATACAGATCTTAATATTCTTTAATGGATATGTCCGGAGAATTAGGTAGACTTGGTGCTTTGCTAGGAGTCGACCTTGTCTCGTAAATCGGTAGAACGTAGTACTTGGTACGTACGTGATTCGGATACTCCGACGACCGCATTTACTGCCAATATATCCGGAGATCTCATGGGTCGCTTCCCGATAATCCACCGATGACGCACAACTTGCACTCTTGAATAATCTGGGATTATACAGAAGAGAGAGAAAATTAATCTAGGATTAATTACGGAGATTTTTATCTAAGATAAAATATCGTCTAGAGAGAGATAACGATTAATTGGAATTAATCGTAAATTAATATATTCGATATATTAAACGAAATTAGATTTCGACGCGGAATTAAAATTAGATTTTAATTCGGGCAAACGAGTTAATTTAGAATTAATTCGTTAGCGACGTAAATAATAATTTCGCTAGCCGTAATTATTCGATTTAATTAACGTCGCGACGTAAGCTCGGTATTTCGGAAATATCGAACCCGAACGCGTGAGTGCACGTGGGCCCACTTTCATTTGGAAACGTGTGGGGCCCACATGACACATGTCATATTATGCATTATTTAATTCTAATGCATTGCATGAAGATTGTGTACAATACACTCAATGGTTTTGCATGGAGTTTGAGTGTTTGACACTCTAAACCATTGCATGTTTTGTGTCATAAGTTTATTATTTATTTAATAAATATTATGGCATAAATATAAATTGTTTTTTGGTAAATCATTTTAAACTCAACACAATTTTATCTCTCTCAAAATGCTCTCTTCTCTCACGCCCAAATGAAGGAATTGTTCACTGGTTTGGAACCAGAAATGGCGTGAACAAAGGGAAGCCAAGAGTGGTTTCTCATGGTGAGAAATCAAGTGCTAGCACACTTTCAAGTCTTGCGAAGGTGGTAGGGAGGTTCGACCATGAGGCGGGACTCATCCGATGGAGTTTGGAGCTTCGTTTTGAGACCCGAAACTGCCAAGACAGTGAGCATGGACTGGTTGCAGTGGCGTGAGCAAGGCAATACGTTTTTGGCCTTGATTCGTCTTCAAATCGACATAACCGATCAATGTGAGTATTCCGCTACCTCCGTTGATGTATTCACGCATTATTTCATGTCTTGATTTGATCTTGGGACCTTAGATTTTTACCAACAGTATTCATATCCACCTCTAGCCTAGCTAGACATGGGCCCACCTATGTCACTATGAACGAGGGCTAACAGATCGGTGGCACTTGCACTTTTACCAAGTAAAAGGTGTTTTAGGCACTTTGCCTATTAAACTAGATTCGTAGACATCATTTGAATAGAATCAAATACGTCCTAGTATCCATTCTTCGAAAGTGTGGATATACGAGTCTTGTTAATGTGTCCCAGACAACAATGCCACAAATAAGTCTCAACTGATTAATTCAGTTTGAGCTATTTGTTTATCATGTTATACGTTTGAGATTCATTTATATTTAAAATATAAATACTGTTATTCACATCTAATGTGTTTATCTCAATATCATCTTTATAAAATAAAACACTTAGTGTTCTAGAATATAAAGGTATACCCGCAATGGGTTATACTGGATATAGAGATAATATTTCTAGTCAAACTAGGTATGTTATAACAGTTTCCTAATTTAAGTACATACCCCAAGGGCAGTTCCAAAACTTAGGTTTCTACGGTTAAAACAGCGACTCTCGTCCCATTTCTGACTCACAGGTCGATCTCAATTGAAGTCAGTCTTCTGCTAATCAGCAGATTCTGCACATCAGTACATATTTATGTACCACATCTAGTATCAAAAATCTAATTTTAAAACTAGTAGTGAATATATTTATGAGAAACATACTTGAAGCCGGAGCCTTACCCCGCCTTCACTTCCTTCATGTCTGCCTTGTCCATACGGCAGTCACACCTCAGTGACCCCGTTTGCTACAGTTTAGACAGACATCTTGGGATATGTCCTTTGTCTTCCAAGAAGACTGTGAAGATTTTGCCTTTGCCCCTTTTAGAAGCTCTGGCTCTGCCTCCCAGAGCATAGCCATCAACTCTCCAAGAGTTTACTCTTGGTTCACAATAAACCTACCCCAGCTTCCGGGTAGAGACTATAAGATCAAATCTTTGGTAGTCTCGGCCACGTAGGTAATGCCCAGCTAACCTAGCTGATCGATGTCAGCAATTATCTGCGAAACTTAGTGCTCGACAGATGTACCCTCTGACATACGTGAGCGAAAGAGCTTCTTTTGCAATTTGTACTTCTAAGATCTAAGAATAGATCTATGAAGATCTTTAATTTCAACATCATGTTAGAAGGATCTAATCCTTTAGTCTGACGACGGAATTAAAGTGTCATTGCATTAAGCATAATGGATTGAGCACTAAAGTTATCATCACATGAATCTTCCAAAGATCATGTTCTACTATTTGCTCAACTCCGGGCATAGGCCTGAGAGGTTGTTCTATCAAATAGAATAACTTCTCAGTTCCCAGGACTATCCTGAGGTTTTATTCCCAATTTGAAAATTAAAGCCGCTTAAAGTCATTTTCACCTTGGATTATGTTTTAAACGCTAATCTTTCAGTAATCTTGATTTCAATAGTCCAACTATCCAATCAACGATTTCGGGTACAATTCAATTTAATGATTACTATAGTCTAACTATATAATCAACTATAATTTGATTGGTTAAATTCAAATATATTGATTACTATAATCCAATTATATAATCAACTATAATTTGAAGTAGTTTTAATACAGTCCAACTGTTTAATTAAAACAACGATTAAATATTAGTCCAACTAATATATAATTAAATTAATGACGAAAAATTGAAATGAGCGCATATTGGCAAGTATCTAAACAAAATTACAAATTTAATACTTGTCTCCCACTATTTTTTGGCGAGCCTCTAACCCTCTGTTGAGTACTCGGGAAACCTAGTTTCCTAGTGGGCTAAGATCCCGTTAAATAACACACAATCTTGACTTTGGCCAACAAATTATATGAAACTTAACTAGGTAGATCTCTAAGATCAATTGGATCTAATTCAATTCCTAGATCCAGTAGGTGGACATCCAAGTCCGAAACATATATCCAATATATGCCAATATATCCAATATATTCCCTAACCTTTTTCCTCTGAATCAACTAAGCCTTGGATTTGGCACAACAAGCTTAATGATTCCAGTTAAGTGGGACCCATTGACCTTGGAAAGCTTCGTAATCGATGTCGATGGACAAGAAGTGATCTTTACTTTGGCAAACAAATCACAACTTGGACAAGACATGCGATATGGAACAAAGTTTTCATGATTCAAACACATTCGTGATGGACAAAGGTCTTGACTTTGGCCAACAAACCAGTGCCAATCTTGTATCTTGAGAATGAATCACTCAATAGAAGGAAATTATTTAATATTTGTTGAGGGTTTTTCGCGTAATTGGCAACCAATTAATTATCTTTGATTAGGTCTCATCATACACCCTTAAGCATGCATTCTAAAAGCATAATAAGGAGTAGTAAATAAATTAATAACGATATGCGGATGGATATTTAAAACAATTTGTTCCTAGAACAAATCTCTCCATTTCCTCTCTCCCGCTAGCACAAATCTTACTTCTACCCAATTACATAACATTTCTAAAGAAACCTCATTTACATTGAGGGGAATAGGTGAGAAGAGAAATACAAAGAATCAAGAGGTAATAGGCTGGACACGCAGGTCTAATTTAATAAATTCTAAATTCATTACAATAATTTCCAAAATTGCCCTCAACCATCTAATATCCATCTGATATACATTATTCATATATCACATCCATGTATTCACACAAAGCATGTTATCAATCAATCTAATCCAATTAATTAATCTTTGATTAATGATCATCCAATGTTCAAACAACGATTTGATTTGCGCGAGTCCAACTCGTTTTAAGAATAAGTACTCAAAGTACGAATTCTTGAATTATATCAAACTACAATATTAAATCCAATTTAATTTGTATTCAATACTAATTCTTTATTTAATTCCAAATTAAATAATTACACTTTTAATGTGCCTTTGCAACTTAGATTCTAAATCTAATCTTAACGGGTCTCAAAGCCCAATTAACATCCAATGTCGTTTTAATTAAAGTCCAATGGGCTTTCAATTAATTTATAAGGCATGGACTTTGGTAACCAAAGCCCAATAAGGAATCACCCTTTGCCACAAAATTAATTTTGGCCCATTAGGCCCAATTAAATTATAAAGGCCCAATTATCATATTTGGACTTTATGGAAATGGTTTTAGGCCCAATTGGATCCAACCAATTATCCTAAACCAAAATTGGCCCAACCAAGCCCATTAAGCCCGAATACAACATTTTTAGCCCAATTCCAAATTAAACCCAATTAATTTAATCACAATATTCCAACTATCACAATTAAATTAATTAAAGTGTATTAGCCATAATTAATTAGTTAAATTAATATTTCCAAAACACCAATTACACTAATTAATCATGATTTAATTAACCAACTTATGTCCAACACAAATTGAAGCAAAATCAATCCCAACATGCTTACAAGGCTCACGACAATTAGAGGCTTTTTATATCAATTTTGATTTCAATCCAATTAAATCACAAACTAATATATCTCATGCATTTTAAACACATCCAATTGTCTAAAATTCAAAAATCACCAAGAGCTAGGGTACTCATCACATTCGGCCAAGCATAACGAATTTGGGGAAATTTTATCCAATTGAATTTCTCAATTCCTAAGATGCAAAAATCTAATTTAACATCATCCAAGCTCAACCAAAACCTCAATTTGAAGAAATCATGCATAAATCATAAAAGCCCCAAATTTAAGTTAAGAACCCTAAATTCAATTTCATGCTCAATTATGGCTCTGATACCATTGTTGGGTTTTCTAGGTCAAACCAAGATCAATTAAGCAAGAAATCATGTGAATACAACAAAGTAAGAATGCGGAAAATACTCACTTTGATCGGATTTAGGATGCGTTGAACACAAAAATTATGCTCCTTGAAGTTTCGGCCAAGCCTTTGTGTTGTGCTCCAAGCTCCTATTTGAATGTTGAATCAATACTCCAAGCTTTGATCTTTGATTCCAAGCTCAAGGATAGGTTTCCTTATCACCTTTGTAAGACTCCTTGTGTGCTAGCACTTGTGATTTTTGAAACAAAATATCACTCAACATGAACCCTAGGTTCACGCCAAAGTGAAGAAGAAAACGGGGGAGAGTTTCGGTCATCCAAGCATTAGAGGAAGAGAGAGTTTTTCTTATTTTTGTGTGTCATGTAATTGATTCCAAAACAATTACCTATTAACAAAATCCAAAGTTGGTAAAAGTCATTCCAAAATGTCAAAGAGTATAAAATAAGCAACCACCAACTTCTATCACCATAAAGTAACAAAGTTGACTAGTTGATGTGACTTGTGATGTGACTTGTGGGCCCCACTTGATTCAAAATCCGATTGGGCCCGCAACACATTCCAGGCTCGGGTTTGCTAATTCTGAATTAACGATTTTCCGTTGCGACGTAATTAAATCAAATTTAATTAAATAATTATGCCTAGCAAAATTACTATTCACATCGCTCGCAAATTAGTTCTAAATTAATTCATTTGCCCGAATTAAAATCCAATTTTAATTCCGCGTCGCGAAATCTAATTTCGTATAATATATCGAATATATATTTTTATTGATTAATTTCGAATTAATCGTTCTCTCTCTTCAAATAGTATTTTATCCCAGATAAAATCTCTCCGCAATAATCCTAGATTAATTTTCTCTCTCTTATAATTAATCCCAGATTAATTATGTTCGAGTCATACGTCATCGGTGAATCTTCGGGAAGCGATCGATGAGATCCCTGGATATGTTGGCAGTAAGTAAATCCGGTCGTCGGACTATCCGAACACGTACGTACCTAGTACTAGTAATACAAGATGTTACAATTAGAAAGATCCAAAATATTGACCCAAGGTCTACATAAAGAGACGTGCTGACTTATAAGATTTACAATAAGGATATATGATTAAATCTTAATATATAAGATAAGATATTATAAGATTTTTTATGTCGATGATATGATATTATCATTGTATCCTAGAATTTTTTGGGTATGTAAGACCATGATGTTATCGGGTGTCCTAAGGACCGTGGATTGGTGATGTAGGACTCGGGATCTGACATTCAGATATTGGGTTCGAATTCAGGTAATGCGTTTCCTGTAAGAGTTTAGGACGGTCGGAGATTTTATCTGTTTCGTTTAAGTCTGAATAGATAGTTTGACGGTGAGATTTCTAACGATTTCAAAAAAAAAAAATTAATAATGCTATCGGGTACTTGACTAGAAATAATTAATATTTATTGAGCGAGAGAAATTTATAGTCCTATAACCTTGGTTTCTTGTTGTGAAAATTTGAATCAATCCGCAGATAACTTTATTATTTTTTTCTATTCCGGATGTGATAGGCCGAATCGTGAGACCATTTATTAACAAAAAAAATAAATATGAAAGTCTTAAATCAATTTATTTGATGAATTTAAGTTGGGTCTTTGATTCAAATTGAATAATAAGAGTTCAAATTTATTTTGTTTCCTTAAATTTATTATAGTATCAAAATGAAATTATAAGAGTTAATATTTATTGACCGAGTTTCAACAGTTCGAACTATACTCATATGGATATTTAAAACAATTTGTTCCTAGAACAAATCTCTCCATTTCCTCTCTCCCGCTAGCACAAATCTTACTTCTACCCAATTACATAACATTTCTAAAGAAACCTCATTTACATTGAGGGGAATAGGTGAGAAGAGAAATACAAAGAATCAAGAGGTAATAGGCTGGACACGCAGGTCTAATTTAATAAATTCTAAATTCATTACAATAATTTCCAAAATTGCCCTCAACCATCTAATATCCATCTGATATACATTATTCATATATCACATCCATGTATTCACACAAAGCATGTTATCAATCAATCTAATCCAATTAATTAATCTTTGATTAATGATCATCCAATGTTCAAACAACGATTTGATTTGCGCGAGTCCAACTCGTTTTAAGAATAAGTACTCAAAGTACGAATTCTTGAATTATATCAAACTACAATATTAAATCCAATTTAATTTGTATTCAATACTAATTCTTTATTTAATTCCAAATTAAATAATTACACTTTTAATGTGCCTTTGCAACTTAGATTCTAAATCTAATCTTAACGGGTCTCAAAGCCCAATTAACATCCAATGTCGTTTTAATTAAAGTCCAATGGGCTTTCAATTAATTTATAAGGCATGGACTTTGGTAACCAAAGCCCAATAAGGAATCACCCTTTGCCACAAAATTAATTTTGGCCCATTAGGCCCAATTAAATTATAAAGGCCCAATTATCATATTTGGACTTTATGGAAATGGTTTTAGGCCCAATTGGATCCAACCAATTATCCTAAACCAAATTGGCCCAACCAAGCCCATTAAGCCCGAATACAACATTTTTAGCCCAATTCCAATTAAACCCAATTAATTTAATCACAATATTCCAACTATCACAATTAAATTAATTAAAGTGTATTAGCCATAATTAATTAGTTAAATTAATATTTCCAAAACACCAATTACACTAATTAATCATGATTTAATTAACCAACTTATGTCCAACACAAATTGAAGCAAAATCAATCCCAAATGCTTACAAGGCTCACGACAATTAGAGGCTTTTTATATCATTTTGATTTCAATCCAATTAAATCACAAACTAATATATCTCATGCATTTTAAACACATCCAATTGTCTAAAATTCAAAAATCACCAAGAGCTAGGGTACTCATCACATTCGGCCAAGCATAACGAATTTGGGGAAATTTTATCCAATTGAATTTCTCAATTCCTAAGATGCAAAAATCTAATTTAACATCATCCAAGCTCAACCAAAACCTCAATTTGAAGAAATCATGCATAAATCATAAAAGCCCCAAATTTAAGTTAAGAACCCTAAATTCAATTTCATGCTCAATTATGGCTCTGATACCATTGTTGGGTTTTCTAGGTCAAACCAAGATCAATTAAGCAAGAAATCATGTGAATACAACAAAGTAAGAATGCGGAAAATACTCACTTTGATCGGATTTAGGATGCGTTGAACACAAAATTATGCTCCTTGAAGTTTCGGCCAAGCCTTTGTGTTGTGCTCCAAGCTCCTATTTGAATGTTGAATCAATACTCCAAGCTTTGATCTTTGATTCCAAGCTCAAGGATAGGTTTCCTTATCACCTTTGTAAGACTCCTTGTGTGCTAGCACTTGTGATTTTTGAAACAAAATATCACTCAACATGAACCCTAGGTTCACGCCAAAGTGAAGAAGAAAACGGGGGAGAGTTTCGGTCATCCAAGCATTAGAGGAAGAGAGAGTTTTTCTTATTTTTGTGTGTCATGTAATTGATTCCAAAACAATTACCTATTAACAAAATCCAAAGTTGGTAAAGTCATTCCAAAATGTCAAAGAGTATAAAATAAGCAACCACCAACTTCTATCACCATAAAGTAACAAAGTTGACTAGTTGATGTGACTTGTGATGTGACTTGTGGGCCCCACTTGATTCAAAATCCGATTGGGCCCGCAACACATTCCAGGCTCGGGTTTGCTAATTCTGAATTAACGATTTTCCGTTGCGACGTAGTTAAATCAAATTTAATTAAATAATTATGCCTAGCAAAATTACTATTCACATCGCTCGCAAATTAGTTCTAAATTAATTCATTTGCCCGAATTAAAATCCAATTTTAATTCCGCGTCGAAATCTAATTTCGTATAATATATCGAATATATTATTTTATTGATTAATTTCGAATTAATCGTTCTCTCTCTTCAAATAGTATTTTATCCCAGATAAAATCTCTCCGCAATTAATCCTAGATTAATTTTCTCTCTCTTATAATTAATCCCAGATTAATTATGTTCGAGTCATACGTCATCGGTGAATCTTCGGGAAGCGATCGATGAGATCCCTGGATATGTTGGCAGTAAATTCGGTCGTCGGACTATCCGAACACGTACGTACCTAGTACTACGTTTTTACCGATTTACGAGACATGGTTGGCTTCTAGCAAAGCACCGTGCCTACCCAATTCTCCAAAAATATTCTTAAAGGAATAAATAATCTGTATCAGACGTAGTATACGTAGTATTGCGTATTACGATCCAGTATCGAATGTCATAAGCAAGGCCTGGGGCTGGAATTGTGTCTGCTCCGTACGAAGCATATATCGGATCTCTGGTAACTAGTCTCTATAATCGGATAATCATGACCGAGTCATATTATCCCGATAACTGTAGTACTAAAGAGTACTAGTTCCGTATCCTGCGTGATCATCATCTCCATATGACTGGAGTGATACTTCCATCTCGACATCGTACCCAATACACTACGATTCTCAATATACCTATAAGAGGCGTACACAGAACCTGTTAAAGCCCGGGATGACCAAAATCAAAGTATATTGATTGTCGCAAGTATTAGCGATGCAATTCTCAGGTTAAAACCAAATACACCTACCCTGATTCGGACTTCCATAGACACATAGTCATACTACCAATGGAATTCCG
The DNA here is from genome assembly GCA_019454045.1 of Zanthoxylum bungeanum. Lineage (NCBI taxonomy): Eukaryota > Viridiplantae > Streptophyta > Magnoliopsida > Sapindales > Rutaceae > Zanthoxylum > Zanthoxylum bungeanum. The sequence continues at coordinate 94,108 of SKCR01024375.1, read as the reverse complement.
ATGGATCTATCCAGAGCGAAGCTGTTTCCGTACAATCGGTAAACACAACCTCCTATTACACTTGCATGAGTAACCAATACCCAAATATATGAGAACTATGCCGTTATGCTCCCACAACGCGCACAAGTGCAATACTAGTCTATTCCGCATTATCGATATCCAATCTCGATAATACTATGACTAATTATATTTTAATGATTAAACCTTACTGGATTGCGTCTCATATCTTATTAATCTGGAACTAATCATATAGACTTGTATCATTTATATATCCCAGTAATCCAATTACAAATGATAAAAGAGCAATTTCCTTTGTCACATTGTTAATTTGTACAAAAACACAATGTTCTGTACAAATAGTGATGCTATGGGTCATAATTGTCTAACATAAGTAAGGGACCATTCCGAACCCAACGGTTTAAGGTCTTCCCTTGCGAGGGGTGGGTACGGCCTTAAATCATTTTTCTCAGTTCATACTGGATGGCGACTCCATTTTATTTCTCCGGTTTAGTTCCCCCGCGGGCTTCTCCATACTCCTGACCGGGCCGCGAGCCTGGAACAGCATCGCTGATTTTTATGTCCTATAGTCTGGCGACTCCACTGGGGATAGAGAATTGGCCCCGAAATAATGTCTTGTAATGTTTGTGATTTGTGCTTTAATTAACAATGTCTATAGCAGGTTGAAAGGGTTTAATCAAAGGCATTATTAAGGCTAGGTGATGGTTTGGTGTCTTCATTTATTCACTAACTTTCTATAAGGAAAAGCTGTGAAGGCACCTAGATAATCATTCACCCGTAGCTCACTGTAATGTACTAATTTGGAGGACTTGTTGTTTATTCCTGTCACCAAGACTATAAGAGCCTAAGAGGCTTGGGTATTTAAGAGAGTTCGCTCCACCCTCTCTCTGGGGAATCTACAATAGGAAATCCATTTGACAGTTATTCACGCACCATAACTCATTCGCGCGTACCTTAAGGTATAAAAAGGGTAAGCTCACTTGGTCGCTCGACCCTTGAGTGGGGAGTCCTAGTTGTGGCCAATTTTTCGTCAGCGAAAGCCTTTGTTTGCATCTTTGTAAACCTACATGTGAACCTCAATTAATGACCAGTAGAAATTATTTCTTTATGCTTGTGTTTAGGACCATCATCATTTGGATTTAGTTGGACTTCTTTTCTAGGGATATGAAATTGTTGGGCCATTTAAACTTGGACGAGTTCGTGTCCCTTGACAATGGGGCCAAAAGCTTCTAAAATGCCGATGGGCCATTTTATATTTAGGCCTCTTATCATTAGAAGTTGTTTATTCATGTTATCGCAAAAAGTATAAACTTGTTGGGCCTTTTCAACTGGGATAAGTTTTGGAGATCATTAGCAGTTTTGGAGATGAGTCCCAGGGTTGAGGCCCACATCATCAGTAGTTTAGGGGACGAGTCCCAGGGTCGAGGCCCACATCAGTATCAGTTTTAGGGATGAGTCCCAAGGTCGAGGCCCACATCAGTATCAGCTTTGGGGATGAGTCTCAGGGTTGAGGCCCACATCATCAGTATCAGTTTTGGGGACGAGTCTCAAGGTTGAGGCCCACATCATCAGCAGTTTTGGGGATGAGTCCCAGGGATGAGGCCCACATCATCAGTAGTTTTGGGGATGAGTCCTAGGGTTGAGGCCCGCATCAGCAGCAGTTTTGGAGATGAGTACCAAGGTTGAGGCCCACATCATCAGCAGTTTTGGGGACGAGTCCGAGGGTCGAAGCCCACATCAGTATCAGTTTTAGGGATGAGTCCCAGGGTCGAGGCCCACATCAGTATTAGTTTTGAGGATGAGTCCCATGGTCGAGGTCCACACATCAGTAGCAGTTTTGGGATGCGTCCCAGGGTCGAGGCCCACATCACCAGCCGTTTTGGGATGCGTCCCAGGGTCGAGGCCCACATCAGATGCCGGTAATGGCGCTCCAGGAATGGAGCATGGGTAGAGGCCCATATCATCATATGCCGAGAATGGCGTTCCGGGAATGGAGCATGGGTCGAGGCCCACATCAGATGCCGGGAATGGCACTCCGGGAATATAGCATGGGTTGAGGCACATATCATCATATGCCGGGAATGGTGCTCTGGGAATGGAGCATGGGTCGAGGCCCACATCAGATGCCGGGAATTGCGCTTTGAGAATGGAGCATGGGTCGAGGCCCATATCATTATATGCCGGGAATGAAGCATGGGTCGAGGCCTACATCAGATGTCGGGAATGGCGCTCCGGGAATGGAGCATGGGTCGAGGCCCATATTATTATATGTTCGGAATGGCGCTCCGGGAATGGAGCACGTGTTGAGGCCCATTTTCAGTTCCAGGATGAGTCCCAAGGTCGAGGCCCACTACATCACTCTTCAGGAATGGTGCTCCGAGAATGGAGCACGGGTTGAGGCCTAGTTATAGTTTCTGGATGCGTCCCAGGGTCGAGGCCCACTGCATCATCAGTACAGTCTGGGAATAAAGCCTATATTCGGTGGTTCGGGAATGAAGCCTAGGGGTCGAAGCACCTCGCCACTCAGTTCGAATCAACATACAAATGAGGTGGCAGCTGGCGAGCCAGTTAAGGAAAAAATGCATTGTATAACTTTGATAGGATTGTCACTGTTAGACACGGCACAAGTCCCATCAAAGTGGGGGCGACTGTAGGCACTGTATTTTTTGTATATAAGTCCCGATGATGAGCCTCGTACGGAGGCACTACCTTTTTAAGTCACAGAAGTTGCGGGAAATGGACGTAGGAAGGGGAGATACAAAATGAGTACGTCGTCAGATTTGATTTACATGTTCACTGCATGTGTGTTCGTTCTGTGTTCGTAAACACATTCGAATGCTAAACAGAATGCGGACGTTTGTGCAGCGTCCGAGAACGCGTTCGAACGGTCGTCTGTGTTTCTGTTTTAAAATTGCTACCCATGCACAAGAAGCCAAAACAAGCCTAGCCACCTCACATCCCACTTTCAACAAAGCCATTTAATAGCCTCCACCAACAGCCCCACAACATTAAATGACATTTCCACCAAGTCAAAAACAACATTAAATGACCTTTCCACCAAGTCAAATACAACATTAAATAACCCAAATCGGATAAGTGCCTATTTTTATGTTTTCCTAAGGAAACCAAAGTATAGTAATTATACAACTCATAAGAGAATAATGTAATTGTTGTTCTCCTTGCAGCTTTCCGAAGAGGAATTCCTATATGCAGTGGTTAGTGGGAGGAAAGTAAAACTCGATGAAAATCAGATTAATACTGTTCCAGGCACCGAGTCCTCACGGAACACCAACAGTTCATAAGGGATGAAACTGTACCAATAATCTTCGAATACACAAGAACCGCGTAGGTCGAAGAGAGTTTGAAAATAATCTGGGAGGTATGGTTTCTGATCTCACCTCATGTAGATATCAATCTTATTGAGGAAGACGAATCGACTACGTATGAGGAAATGATACAAGGTATTGACTCCTTTTATGACAAAGTGCCATGAAGTCCGAAATGGATTTCATGTATACCAACCAAGTTTGGACACTAGTTGATGTACCAGAAGGCATTGTGCCTATTGGTACTATATAAGTCTTCAAAGAAGACATACATGGATGGTAACATACAAATGTACACAGCTAGGCTTGTACAGAAAGGGTATCTTCAATGACATAGTGTCGACTACGATGAAACTGTTTCACATATTGCAATGATTAAATCCATTCGGATAATGCTTGATATAACTGCATATTTCGTTTATGAAATAAGACAGTTGGACGCTGTTGGGTCTCTAAGATCAATCCCAAGATCTAATAAGCATAATAGAAGTGTGAATACTCAAAGGAATATAGCGGAAATATACTCACATTGATCGGTTTCTTGGATGTTGGAAAGTTCAAAAATTTCCTCCTTTGAAGTTGCTCCATGCTCCTCTTGATATTTATGTTGAGCTCCAAGCCTTGATAAATGAATTCCAAACTCTTGGGAAATATTTCCCTATCACCTTTGTATGATTCTCTGTGTGCTAGCAATGGAAGAATTTTGCAACAAAACTCTTCCTATTTCTTCTTTCTCGTTCTCGGCAATTGGAGAGTGAAAGGAGAGAGAGTGTCAAGATTTTGGAGAAGAAAATAGAGTGAAAATTTTGCTAAGTGAAAATGATTTCAAAAATCAAAGACATATACCAAGCCTTAGTTAGTAAAATGTCTTTCACCTTTCAACAAAATGTGTTTTACAAGTTATCTCAAAATCTATACTAACTTCCATCAAATAAAAGTTAAGCAAATGACTAATGATATGACTTGTTGTGGGCCCCACTTGATTCAAAATCCGAGTGGGCCCACAAATGCATTCCGGGCTCAGGTTCGTTAATTCCGAATTAACGAATTTTTCGTTGCGACGTAATTAAATCAAATTTAATTAAATAATTATGCCTAGCAAAATTACTATTAAAGTCGTTCGTGAATTAATTCTAAATTAATTCGTTCACCCGAATTAAAATCCAATTTTAATTCTGTTATGAAATCTAATTTCATTTAATATATCGAATATATTATTTTATCGATTAATTCCGAATTAATCGTTCTCTCTCTTTTAATTGAATTTTATCCCAGATAAAATCTTTCCGCAATTAATCCTAGATTAATTTTCTCTCTCTTATAATTAATCCCAGATTATTTATGTTCGAGTCATACGTCATCGGTGAATCTTCGGGAAGCGACTTATGAGATCTCTGGATATGTTGGCAGTAAATCCGGTCGTCGGACTATCCGAACATGTGCGTACCCGGTACCACATTCTTACCGATTTACGAGACATGGTTGGTTTCTAGCAAAGCGCCGTGCCTACCCAATTATCCAGAAATATTCTTTAAGGAATATATAATCTATAACAGGCGTAGTATACGTAGTATTGCGTATTGCGATCCAGTATCTGATGTCACATGCAAGGCCTGAGGCTGGAATAATGTCTGCCCCGTACGAAGTATATATCGGATCACAAGCAACTAGTCTCTATAATCGGATAATCATGACCATGTCATATTATACCGATAATTGCAACATAATAGAGAACCAGTTATGTATCCCTACGTGATCATCATCTCCATATGACTGAAGTGATACTTCCGTCTTGACATCACACCCAATACACTACGATTCTCAATAAACCCAGAAGAGGTGGACAAAGAACCTGTTAAAGTCCCGGACAACCAAAACCAAAGCGTATTGATTGTCGTAAGTATTAGCGATGCAAGTCTCAGGTTAAGACCAAATACACCTAACCTGAATCGGATTCCCATAGACACATAGTCATACTACAAATAGGATTCCAAGGGGTCTATCAAGAGCGAAGTTGTTTCCGTACCATCGGTAAACACAACCTCCTATCTCACTAACATAAGCATCCAATACTTAAATATATGAGAACTATGATGTTACGCTTCCATAACACACGCAAGTGTAACACTAGTCTATTCAGTATTATCGATGTACAGTATTGATAATACTACGACTAGGGATATTTAATTATTAAACCTTTGTGGATTAATATTGTCTCATATCTTATTAATCCGAAACTAATCATAAGGACTTTTATCATTTATATATTCAAGTAATCTAATTACAAAATGATAAAATAGCAATTTCCATTATCATATAGTTAATTTGTACAAAAACCACATTGTCTTTTACAAATAGTGACGCTATGGTTCATAATTGTCCAAAAATCTCACACTTGGCCTATAGCCAGTCACTCAAGCATCTAACACCTGAACTATGTACATGTCGCTCAAAATTTTGCTGAGGAATAACTTTCGTCAACGAATCTGCAATATTGTCCTCTGATGCGACCTTCTCGATCTTCACATCGCCACGATGTATGATGTCACTAATCAGATAGAAACGTCGAAGAACATGCTTGGATCGTTGATGAGACCGTGGTTCCTTAGCCTGTGCTATAGCCCCGTTATTGTCACAATACAATGAAACGGGTGTTAGGTTTGTTTCTAGGTCCCAAGATCAAACAAGACATGAAAACAATGTGTGAACACATCAACGGAGGTAGTGGAATACTCACATCGATCGGTTGAGACGATTTGAAGACGAATGAAGCCATTTTGCTCACTGCCAAGGGCGCCCATTGCAACCAGTCCACTGCCCTCCAAATCAGAATTTTGAGCTGAGAAACGGAGCTCCAAGCTTCGTCAAACGGATCTCGGCTCATGGGTGAACCTCCCTACCACCTTCGCAAGTCTCGTAGTGTGCTAGCACTTGCGGTTTTTGCCACAAACACCCAACTCTTGGCTTCCCTATTCACGCCTAAAATGGTTCAAAACCAGTCCACATTTTTCAGTTTGGGCGTGAGCTATGGAGAAAGAAATGGAGAGATGAAAGATGTGTTAAGTTTTGTAAAAAAATTTTGGTGAAAAGCTTTTCCTAAAAGCTTTATATATTTTCCACAAAATATATATATTAAAACATTTACCAAATGACTAATTAAAATCAAAAGTAAATATTTTCCATCCACCAACACTATTCCAACAACTCACATCATATTCATTTCACTTTATTAAAGTGACATGTAGTCTATCAATCAATCAATCAATCACATCAATCACATCAATCAATCACATCACTCAAAGTGACATTTGATTTGACGCTTGATGTGACGAATGATTTGACGCTTGATGTGACTTGCGTTGCCGTACTCGAATTCGAAATACGAATGCGCTCGCAATCACACTCGGGCTCGGGTTCGTTAATTCCAAATTAACGATTTTTCCGTCGCGTCGTAATTAAATGATTACGCCTAGTGAATTCACTATTCACGTCGCTAACGAATTAATTCTAAATTAATTCGTTCGCCCGAATTAAAATCTAATTTTAATTCCGCGTCGAAATCTAATTTCGTTTAATATATCGAATATATTAATTTACCGATTAATTACAAATTAATCGTTATCTCTCTCTAGACAATATTTTATCCTAGATAAAATATCTCATTAATTAATCCTAGATTAATTTTCTCTCTCTTCTATATAATCCTAGATTATTTAAGAGTGCGAGTTTTGCGTCATCGGTGGATTATCGGGAAGCGACCCATGAGATCCCCGGATAAGTTGGCAGTAAATACGGTCGTCGGAGTATCCGAATCACGTACGTACCAAGTACTACGTTCTACCGATTTACGAGACAAGGTCGACTCCCAGCAAAGCACCAAGTCTACCCAATTCTCCGGACATATCCATATAGAATATACAAGGATCTTTATCAAGCGTAGTATATCAAGTATTGTGTATATCGGCCCAGTATCGGATAGTCACGTGCTAGGGCTGGGGCTGGATAAGTGTCTGCCCCGTCCGAAGCACATGTCGGATGTCTGGTAACTAGTCTCTATAATCGGATATGCATGACCTAGTCATAATATCCCGATGGTTGCGAAACACTTAAGAGCACTAATACCGTATCCTGCGTGACATCATCTTCACTATGACTGGAGTGATACTTCTGTCTTGACATCACACCCAATACTCTATGATTCTCAATATACCCAGCAGTCGGCGTACACAGAACCTGTTACAGCCTGGACGACCTCAACTAAAGTATATTGATTGTCGTAAGCATTAGCGGTGCAAGTCTCAGGTTAAGACCAAATACACCTACCCTGACGTCAGACTCCCATAGACACATAGTCATAATACCAATGGGATTCCGAGGGGTCTATCCAGAGCGAAGCTTTTTCCCATACCATCGGTGAAACACAACCTCCTATCGCACTTGCATAAGTATCCTATACTTATATATATGAGAACTATGCCGTTGTGCCCTCACAACGCGCACAAGTGCAATACTAGCCTATTCTGCATTATCAATGTCTAGTCTTGATAATACTCCGGCTAGGGATATTTAATGATTAATCCTTCGTGGACTGATACTGTCTCATATCATTCTCCGTCCAGGAACAAATCATAGGGACCTCTAATCATTTATACATCTAAGGTGATCTAATCACAAATGATAAGAGTGCAATCTCCTTTGTCACATAGTTAATTTGTACAACAACACCATGATCTGTACAAATAGTGACGCTATGGGTCATATTATCCAACAATCTCCCACTTGGCACATAGCCAGTCACTCGAGTGTCTAACACCCGAACTATGTACGGTTGGCTCAAACTGCTGAGAAAAGGTTTCCGTCAGCGGATTTGCGTGATTATCTTCTGACGCGATTTATACGATCATCACATCGCCACGATGTATGATCCGAACGAATCAGATGGATATCGAAGTATATATCTGAATCGTCGATGAGACCTTTAATTCCTTAGCCTGTGCTGACGCCTAGCTCAGTTGCTAAAAGAACTATATCTAATCTAATTAGATTTATTATCGACCCAAATAGCTTCTATTGCTGCTTCAGCTGCAGTAATAATCCGCATTTGTTGTTTATTTGGCAACAGAATCTTGCTCGGAAGATTTCCAGCTCACTGTCCCACTATTCAAACTTTATAGTACCGCAGTTTTTAATTGTTTGGAAACTTGTTGCAGTGATCCCAGTCACTTCAAGTTCTTCTTCTCCATAGTTTAAGATAGCATCTTTAGTTCTCTGAGATACTAACATATGTTCTTAACTTCAATCCAGTGACTATCACTTGGATTGACCCGATTGTGACTCCATATGCTCGAAGCGTATGAGACACCATATCAAGTACATTTTAAATGTACAATTTCCCAGAGAGTGTTAACAACTCCAAATCTATCCCAGTAGATCTTTATTCCTTGAATAAAGGTTGTTACTCCCAAGAATTCTACGGAGAATTCTATGAAAGCCAAGCTTTCACCAATTGTTTTTATGGGAATTTCACTTTCAGTGCGCTCCCTACTAACCTCCTCATATACACAAAAATTAATTCGTTTTGAGTCAAATCATAAACCATTATAATTATTTCAAAACGTCAGTTCCAAGAACCTTATGCTTGCTTCAATCCAAACATGGATCGAGTAACCCGCAAAACTTGTTTGTCGGTTATACAAAATCGTCAGGATGTTGTAAACATCCTCCAAAAAGGTTTCCTTTTCAGGAAAGCGATTTTGATCTACAATTGACACATTTCATAAATGAAATATGCAGTTATCAACAAGCATCTTCAAAATGGATTTACCATGGTAACAAGTAAAAGGTTGAACCGTTATTAACACAATGTTGATAACGATACCTTTCCGTCACAAGCCTAGCTTTGTACGTTGGTATGTTGCCATCCATGTATATCTTCCTTGAAGACGTTTATAGTACCAATAGGCACAATGCCTTGTGGTACAACAACTAGTATCCAAACATAGTTGTTATACATGGAATCCATTTCGGACTCATGGCACTTTGCCATAATAGGGAGTCGATACCTCGTATCACTTCCTCAAACGTAGTCGGTTGGTATACCTCCATAAGATTGACATCTTTATGAGGTGAGATCAGAAACCCATACCCCAGGTTGTTTTCTGACTCTCTCCGATCTACGAGGTTCTTGTGCATTCGAAGATTAATGGTAAAAATTTATCATTGATGAATTTTTTGTGTTCCATTAAGGACTTCGTGCCTAGAACAGTATCACTCCGATTTTCATCGAGTATTACTATCCTCCCACTGACCACTGCATATCGGTATTCCTCTCAGGAAAAACCGCATGGTGAGCAACAATCATATTGTTCTCATGTGAGATTTATAAGTACTATACTTATGGTTTCCCTTAGGATAACCTATATAGGCACTTGTCCAATTTGAGTTCTAGTTTGGTATCTTCCAAACTTTATGCCCGGCATACCCAAATCTTTAGGAATGAGAAACCCTGTTTCTTTCCTGTTCATATCTTATATGATATCTATCAAACATATTTTCATGGAACCTTATTCTAATAAGTTTTGCACTGTTAATACATATCCGTTGAAGGAAATGATAGCTCAGAGCGACTCATAATTTAACCTTATCATGTCCAACAAAATTCGGTTTTTAGTTCGGACACACAGTCAAACTGACGTGTCTCGGGAGGAGTCCTCATCTGAAAGAATACCGTACTCTTTCATGTACGTATGAAACTCAATGCTTAAGTATTTTCATTACGGTCTTACCGTGATGGTATAATACTATACCCGATCTGTTTATCTATTTCGTGTCGAAACTCTAAAAGTTTCCGATTTGTGTTCTTCAAAAGAAACACATAACCATAACATGATGCCACATCCGTTAAGGTCATGAAATATTCATGTTCACATCTAGTCTAGCTAGATATGGGCCCACTTACTTCACCATGAATAGGGCTAACAGATCGGTGGCACTTTCACTATTACCAAGTAAATAGTGTTTTAGGTACTTTACCTAATAAACTAGATTCGTAGACTTCATTTGAATAGTCAAATCAGTCCTAGTACCCACTCTTCAAAAGTGTGGATATACGAGTCTTGTTTAATTGTGTCCCAGACAACAATGCCACAAATAAGTCTCTATTGATCAAATCAATTTGAGCTATTTATTTGTCATTTTATATGTTTGAGATTTTCATTATATTCAAAATATAAATTATGTCATTCACATCTAATGTGTTTATCTCAGTATCATCTTTATATAATGAAACACTTTAGTGTTCTAGAATATAAAAGTTTATCCACACAATGGATTAAACACTGATATAGAGACAAATGTCTCTAGTCAAACTAGTTACATTATAACAGTTCCTAATTCAAGTACACACCCGAAGGGTAGTTCCTAAACTTCGATATCTACGGTCGAAACGGCGACTTTCGTCCCGTTTCCGATTCGCAGAGAAATCTCGGCTTGAAGTCAGTATCATACTCATAGCAGATTCTGAACATCAATACATACATTTTATGTACCATATTAAGTATTTAAAATCTAATTTTAATACTAGCTGTGAACATAACTAAGACAAACATTTTCAAAGTAAGAGCCTTGCCCTTTCTTTAATTCCTTCGTGTCTGCCATATCCAAATGGTAGTCACTTTGGGATATGTCAATTATCTTTTTCAATATTTCAGAAACCTTAGGCTAAGCCTTGGGTTTTTAGAATATTGAAATGATGCGCACCTTGTGCTACATGCCCAATTGCAAACTTTGACTTTATCTCCTCTAGAATAGTCAATTAATCTTCCAAGAATTATTAGTTGCAATTTTAATACCTTTTAAATCTAAAGATAGATTTTGACAAGTATATTAAATTAAGCACTAAAGTCATCATCACATAAATCTTCCAAAGATATTATGCTCTACTTATTTTGCTCAATTTTGGGCTTAAGGTATAATAAGTTATTTTATCAAATAAAGTAACCTATTATTTTATTCCCAATTTGAAAATTAAATCATTTAAAATATTTTAATCCCAGATTATATTTTAAATATCCAACTTTTCAATTCTTCTTGATTTCAATAGTCCAACTATTTAATCAATTATTAGTGGTACTATATATTATAATGATTATAATAGTCCAACTATATAATCAAATATAATCCAAATTAATAACCTCAATTACATGATTACTATAATCCAATTTTAAAATCAACTGTAAACTGAAATTAATTAATTCAAATATATTGATTAATATAATCCAATTATATATAATCAACTATAATACAGTTCAACTGTTTATTAAAACAACAATTTAAATATTAGTCCAACTAACATTTAATATTACGACGAAATAATTTGAATGAGCGCGTATTGCGAGTAATTGAACGAATATTGCAAATTCAATTCTTGCCCCCACTATTTTTCGTCGAGCCTCTAACCCTCTGTCGAGTACTCGGGAAACCGTGTTTCCTAGTGGGCTAGGATCCCGTTAAATATCACACAATCTTGACTTTGGCCAACAAATTGTATGATAATTAACTAGGTAGATCTCGAAGATCAATTGGATCTCATCCAACTGCTAGATCCAGTAGGTGGACATCCAAGTCCGAAACATATATCTTATATGCCTATATATCGAATATATACCCTAACATTTTTCCTCTGAATCAACTAGGCCTTGGCTTTGGCACAACAAACCTAGTTATCCCAGTCAAACGCGGACCCATTGACCATGGAAGCTTCGTAATCAATGTCGATGGACAAGAAGTGGTCTTGACTTTGGCCAACAAACCACAACTTGGACATGACACCAATACGGAACAAAGCCTCGTGATTCAAACACATCTTCGACGGACAAGGGCTTGACTTTGGCCAACAACCCATGCCAATCTAGGATCTTGAGCAAGAATCACTCAATGGAAGGAAAAGACGCATGATATTTGATGAGGGCTTTTCGCGTGCAAATTGGCTACCAATTTCATTATCTTTGTTAAGGTCTCATCATCATACACCCTTAAACATGCATTCTAAATACATAATAAAGCGAGTATGAAATAAATAATAATGATACGCGGATGGATACTTAACACATTGATCCTAGATCAAATCTCTCCTTTTCTCTCTCATGCTAGCACTTGTATTACTTCTACCCGTTACACTACACTTCTAAAGAAACCTCATTACATTGAGGGGAATAGGTGAGAAGAGAATACAAAGAGAATAGAGGTGATAAGGCTGGACACGCAGGTCCAATTTAATAAATCAAATTTATTACAAACAATTTCTAAAATTGCCCCCACCCGACTAATATCCATCTGATATACATTATTCAATCATCACAACCATGTATTCATACAAAATCATGCTATCAATCAATCTAATCAAATTAATTAATCTGATAATTAGTGATCATCCATTGTTCAAACAACGATTTGATTTTGCACGAGTCAAACTCGTTTTGCGAATAAGTACTCAAAGTACGAATTCTCGAATTAAATTAAACTATAACATTAAATCCAATTTAATATGCATTTAATACTAACTCACTATTTAATTCCAAATTAAATATTACACTTTATTAATAAACCTTTTACGATTTAAATTCCAAATTTAATCGTAACGCGTCTCAAAGACCGATTAACGTCCAACGTCAATTCAATTAAAGTCCAATGGACTTTTAATTGATTTCTTAAGGCGTGGACTTTGGTCAACTCGGGTCAAACCGAATAACCAAAATCCAATTCGGGATTTACCCCATAAGCCCATAAATCAATTTAGGTCCATTAGGCCCAATTAAACTTTAAAGGTTCATTAAGTCGCATTTGGGCTTAACGGAAGTGGTTTTGGGCCCAATTGGATCCAATCCAATTTACCTAAACCCAACTTTGTACAACAAAGCCCAATAATAACTTTAAAAGCTCAAATCCAATTTAAGGCCCTAATTAATTAAATCATAAAGTCCAATTTCATAATCTAATTAATTCTAAAGTGTATAACATAATCAATTACCAAATTCAATATTTCCAAAAAATTAATTTGTCTAATTAATCATGTTCAATTTCATTATCACATGTCCAACACATTTAATGAAAAATCAAACCCATTTACATGCTTAAAGGTCTCGGCCAAGGAAGGTAATTTTGTCCGATTTGAATTCAATCCAATTAATTACACAATCGACAACGAATTAACTTCCCGAATGATTTCATACACATCTAATGTTCAAAAAATCAAAATTCCAAGACATTAAAGGGGCTATACATTCGGCCAAGTGAAGGTAATTTGGGGATTTTTGTTCAATTCAAAATCCAATCCAATTAGTTTCAAATTAACAACATCCTTAATGATTCTAATTCATCCAATGAACCAAAATCAAAAAATTCCAAGAATTCCATATAATATCACATTCGGCCAACTCATAAAATTTGGGGAAAATTATTCCAAATGAATTTTCAACAAATTGATCCAACCAATATGCAATTAAATATGTTATAAGCATACTCAAACAATCAATTCATTCAAATCATGCTCAAAACAAATTTACCCAAATTTTAAGCCCTACAATTTCATGCTTGAACCTATAGCTCTTGATGCCATTGTTAGGTTTGTTTCTAGGTCCCAAGATCAAACAAACATGAAAACAATGTGTGAACACATCAACGGAGGTAGCGGAATACTCACATCGATCGGTTGAGACGATTTGAAGACGAATGAATCCATTTTGCTCACTGCCAAGGGCGCCCACTGCAACCAGTCCACTGCCCTCCAAATCAGAATTTTGAGCTGAGAAACGGAGCTCCAAGCTTCGTCAAACGGATCCCGGCTCATGGGTGAACCTCCCTACCACCTTCGCAAGTCTCGTAGTGTGCTAGCACTTGCGGTTTTTGCCACAAAAAACCAACTCTTGGCTTCCTTATTCACGCCTAAAATGGTTCAAACACCAGCCCATTTTTCAGTTTGGGCGTGAGCTATGGAGAAAGAAATGGAGAGATGAAAGATGTGTTAAGTTGTGTAAAATTTTTTTGGTGAAAAGCTTTTCCTAAAAGCTTTATATATTTTCCACAAAATATATATATTAAAACATTTACCAAATGATTAATTAAAATCAAAAGTAAATATTTTCCATCCACCAAACACTATTCCAACAACTCACATCACTATTCATTTCACTTTTTTAAAGCGACATGTAGTCTATCAATCAATCAATCAATCACATCAATCACATCAATCAATCACATCACTCAAAGTGACATTTGATTTGACGCTTGATGTGACTTGCGTTGCTGCACTCAAATTCGAAATACGAATGCGCTCGCAATCACACTCGGGCTCGGGTTCGTTAATTCCAAATTAACGATTTTCCGTCGCGTCGTAATTAAATGATTACGCCTAGCGAATTCACTATTCACGTCGCTAACGAATTAATTCTAAATTAATTCGTTCGCCCGAATTAAAATCTAATTTTAATTCCGCGTTGAAATCTAATTTCGTTTAATATATCGAATATATTAATTTACCGATTAATTCCAAATTAATCGTTCTCTCTCTAGACAATGTTTATCCTAGATAAAATATCTCCTTAATTAATCCTAGATTAATTTTCTCTCTCTTCTATATAATCCTAGATTATTAAAGACTGCGAGTTATGCGTCATCGGTGGATTATCGGGAAGCGACCCATGAGATCCCCGGATAAGTTGGCAGTAAATACGGTCGTCGGAGTATCCGAATCACGTACGTACCAAGTACTACGTTCTACTACCGATTTACGAGACAAGGTCGACTCCTAGCAAAGCACCAAGTCTACCCAATTCTCCGGACATATCCATAAGAATACAAGGATCTTTATCAAGCGTAGTATACCAAGTATTGTGTATATCGGCCAGTATCGGATAGTCACGTGCTAGGGCTGGGGCTGGATAAGTGTCTGCCCCGTCCGAAGCACATGTCGGATGTCTGGTAACTAGTCTCTATAATCGGATATGCATGACCTAGTCATAATATCCCGATGGTTGCGCAACACTTAAGAGCACTAATACCGTATCCTGCGTGACATCATCTCCACTATGACTGGAGTGATACTTCCGTCTTGACATCACACCCAATACTCTAACTCTACGATTCTCAATATACCCAGCAGTCGGCGTACACAGAACCTGTTACAGCCTGGACGACCTCAACTAAAGTATATTGATTGTCGTAAGCATTAGCGGTGCAAGTCTCAGGTTAAGACCAAATACACCTACCCTGACGTCGGACTCCCATAGACACATAGTCATAATACCAATGGGATTCCAAGGGGTCTATCCAGAGCGAAGCTGTTTCCCATACCATCGGTGAAACACAACCTCCTATCGCACTTGCATAAGTATCCTATACTTATATATATAGAACTATGCCGTGTGCCCTCACAACGCGCACAAGTGCAATACTAGCCTATTCCGCATTATCAATGTCCAGTCTCGATAATACTCCGGCTAGGGATATATAATGATTAATCCTTCGTGGACTGATACTGTCTCATATCATTCTCCGTCCAGGAACAAATCATAGGGACCTCTAATCATTTATACATCTAAGGTGATCTAATCACAATGATAAGAGTGCAATCTCCTTTGTCACATAGTTAATTTGTACAACAACACCATGATCTGTACAAATAGTGACGCTATGTGTCATATTATCCAACAACGGGCTCAGCTGCTAACAGAACTACTCCTAATCCAATTAGGAATTTACGGATCCAAAATGCCTCTTTTGCTGCTTCAGCTGCAGCAATATATTATGCTTCTGTTGTTGAATCGGCAATAGTCGCTTGCTTGGAAGATTTCCAGCTTACTGCTCTGTGGTTCAAACAAAATATCAACCTGGATTATGACTTACAGTCGTCTTTATCGATTTGGAAACTTACACCGGTAAACCCAGTTACCTCAAGTTCTCCATCTCCATAGATTAAGAAATCATCCTTAGTTCGTCTAAGATACTTAAGGATATTCATAACCGCCATTCAGTGACCATCACCTGGATCTGCCTGATAGCGACTACACATGCTCAAAGTATACGAGACATCAAGTCGCGCGACATATCATGGCATACATGATCGATCCGAATGCCGAAGCGAACGTAATACGACTCATGTTGTCTCTCTCATCTTGAGTTTTAGGACACATGTCCTTAGATAGAGTGACGCAATGTGACACTGGCAATAGTCCCTTATTAGACTGTTCCATGTTGAATCTCTTCAACATTTTTTCAATGTACGTGCTCTGGGAGAGTCCAAGCAGCTTTCTAGATCTATCCCTGTAGATCTTTCTTCCTAGAATAAAGGCTGGTTCTCCCAGATCCTTCATGGAGAATTTTAATGAAAGCCAAGCTTTCACCGATTGTAGCATGGGAATGTCATTGCCAATAAGTAACATCATCAACGTAAAGGACAATAATATCAGTGCGCTCCCACTGACCTTCTTATATACACAATGATAATCCTCGTTTTGAACGAAATCATATTCTTTTATGATCTCATCCAAACGTTGGTTCCAAGAATGCGATGCTTGCTTCAATCCATAAATGGATCGATTTAACTTGCAAACCTTGTCTGCATGTTTAGGTACGACAAAACCATCAGGCTGTTGCATATAAACATCCTTCAAAAGGTTTCCGTTAAGGAAAGCGGTTTTGATGTCCATCTGCCATATCTCGTAATCAAAATATGCAATAATAGCAACCATTATCCGAATGGATTTAATCATGGCAACAGGTGAAAAATTTTCGTCGTAATCGACACCATGTCGTTGACGATACCCATTCGTTACAAGCCTAGCTTTGTACGTTTGTATGTTGCCATACATTTTGGTATTCTTCTTGAAGATTCATTTACAACCAATAGGCTTTACGCCTTCTGGTGCATCAACCAGTGTCCAAACTTGGTTGGTGTACATGGAATCCATTTCAGATTTCATGGCATCTTTCCATAATTCGGAGTCGAAACCTTGTATCAATTCCTCATACGTAGTTGGTTCATCTTCCTCAATAAGATTAATATCCACATGAGGTGAGATCAGAAACCCATACCTCTCAGGTTGTTTTCTGACTCTCTCCGATCTATGTGGTTCTTGTGTATTCGAAGATTATGGTACAGTCTTATCCCTGATGAACTATTCATGTTCCGTTAAGGATTCTGTGCCAGGAATAGTATCACTCCGATTTTCATCGAGTTATACTTTCCTCCCACTAACCACTGCATTTAGGAATTCCTTCTCAAGGAAAACAACATGTAGAGCAACAAATATTTTGATCTTTTGTGGGTTGTAGAAGTAATGTCCTTTGGTTTCCATAGGATAACCTACAAATAAACACTTATTCGATTTGGGTTCAAGTTTGGTACCATCCAAACGTTTGACGTATGCCCAGCAACCCCAAATCTTCAGGAATGAGAAACCCGGTTTCTTTCTGTCCATATCTCATACGGAGTCTGTTGAACAGACTTTGACGGAACCTTATTCAAAATAAGTATGCACTGTTCAATGCATATCCCCAGAAGGAAGTAGGTAGCTCTGTGTGACTCATCATCGACCTTACCATGTCCAACTAAGTTCGATTTCTCCGTTCGGACACACCATTTAATTGCGGTGTTCTAGGAGGAGTCCACTGTGAAGGAATACCATACTCTTTCAAGTAATCAAGAAACTCATTACTTAAGTTTTCTCCACCACGGTCCGACCGTAATGTCTTAATACTTTTCCCGGTCTGTTTTTCTACTTCGTGTCAAAACTCTTTGAATTTCTCAAAGGTTTCTGACTTGTGTCTCATAAGATACACATAACCATAACGCGATGCATCATCCGTAAAGGTTACGAACACATGCTTACCCGGTACCACGTTCTTACCGATTTACAAAACATGGTTGGCATCTAGCAAAGCGCCGTGCCTACCCAATTCTCTAGAAATATTCTTTAAGGAATATATAATCTTTTTCAGGCGGAGTATACGTAGTATTGCGTATTGCAATCCAGTATCTGATGTCACAAGCAACTAGTCTCTATAATTGGATAATCATGACCTCATCATATTATCCCGATAGTTGCAACATAATAGAGAACCAGTTATGTATCCATGCATGATCATCATCTCCATATGACTGAAGTGATATTTCCATCTTGACATCACACTCAATACACTACGATTCTCAATAAATCCAGAAGAGGCGTACATGGAATCTATTAAAGTCCCGGAAAACCAAAACCAAAGCGTATTGATTGTCGCAAGTACTAGCGATGCAAGTCTCAGGTTAAGACCAAATACACCTACCCTGATGCTGATTCTCATAGACACATAGTCATACTACCAATAGGATTCTGATGGGTCTATCCAGAGCAAAGCTATTCCCGTACAAACGGTAAACACAACCTTCTATCACACTTGCATAAGTATCCAATACTTAAATATATGAGAACTATGTCGTTATGCTTCCACAACGCGCACAAGTGCAAACTAGTCTATTCCGCATTATTGATGTCCAGTCTCGATAATACTATGACTATGGATATTTAATGATTAAACCTTTGTGGATTAATATTGTCTCATATCTTATTAATCCGGAACTAATCATAAGGACTTTTATCATTTATATATTCAAGTAATCTAATTACAAAATGATAAAATAGCAATTTCCTTTTTCACATTGTTAATTTGTACAAAAACCACAATGTCTTTTACAAATAGTGACGCTATGGGTCATAATTGTCCAAAAATCTCCCACTTGGCCTATAACAAGTCACTCAAGTATCTAACACCTGAACTATGTACATGTCGCTCAAACTTTTACTGAGGAATAACTTTCGTCAGCGGATCTGCAATGTTGTCATCTTATGCGACCTTCTCGATCTTCACATCGCCACGATGTATGATTTCACGAGTCAGATGGAAACTTCGAAGAACATATTGGATCGTTGATGAGACCGTGGTTTCTTAGCCTGCGCTATAGCCCCATTATTATCACAATACAATGGAACGGGCTCAGCTGCTAACGGAATTACTCATAATCCAATTAGGAATTTACGGATCCAAACTACCTCTTTTGTTGCTTCAGCTGCAGTAATAAACTCCATTTCTGTTGTTGAATTGACAACAGGCTCTTGCTTAGAAGATTTCCAGCTTACTGCTCCGTTGTTCAAACAAAATTTATACCCAGATTGCGACTTACAGTATTCTTTATCGGTTTGGAAACTTACGTCGGTAAACCTAGTTACCTCAAGTTCTCCATCTCGATAGATTAAGAATGCATCTCTAGTTCATCTAAGATACTTAAGGATGTTCTTAACCGCAACCCAAGGACCATCACCTGGATCGGCCTGATAGCGACTACACATGCTCAAAGCATATGAGACATCAGGTCGCGTACATATCAAGGCATACATGATCGATCCGACTGCCGAAGTGAACGAGATCTGACTCATGTTGTCTCTCTCATCTTGAGTTTTAGGACACATGTCCTTAGATAGAGTGACACCATGTGACACTGGCAACAGTCCCCTCTTAGACTGTTCCATATTGAATCTCTTCAACACTTTGTCAATGTACGTGCTCTGGGAGAGTCCAAGCAGCTTTCTAGATCTATCCCGGTTGATCTTTATTCCCATAATAAAGGCTGTTTCTCCTAGATCTTTCATGGAGAATTTGAATGAAAGCCAAGCTTTCACCGATTGTAGCTTGGGAATGTCATTGCCAATAAGCAACACATCATCAATATAAAGGACAATGAATGTCAGTGCGCTCCCACTAACCTTCTTATATACACAATGATCATCCTCATTTTGAACGAAATCATATTCTTTTATGATCTCATCAAAACATTGGTTCCAAGAACGCGATGCTTGCTTCAATCCATAAATGGATCGATTTTACTTGCAAACCTTGTCTGCATGTTTTGGTATGACAAAACTATCTGGCTGTTGCATATAAACATCCTCCAAAAGGTTTCTGTTATGGAAAGCGGTTTTGACGGCCATCTGTCATATTTCGTAATCGAAATATGCAGCAATAACATGTTGGAGTTATACGGCCCCGAGGATCGAATACAAAGCAATGAAATAAGTGCGAATAGAATCGAGGAAGTTGCGGAATACTTACATCGATCGGTTGAGTGACGCAGCAATGAACAAAAATTCTTTTCTGCTCACTGTCATGGTCACGGAAGTTCACTACAATGGTGTCCTCCATTTTTGGTTTTGGATCATCTTCGTCAAGCTCCAAGCTTCGTCAAATGATTCCAAGCTCATGGGTGGACTTCCCTATCACCTTCGCATGTCTTACGAAGTGCTAGCTCTTGACGATTTTGCCACAAAATCACCACACTTTTGCTTCCCTTGCTCACGGTTTTGCCCAGAAAACCAGTGAAGAAAATGGCCTAAATGCCAAGAGAGAGAGATGAAGAAATTTGGCTCCAATTCGTGAGCCAAGGAGAGAGAGAGAGTTGAAAAATATGTAATTGATAACTGTTTTCTAAAAACAATTAAACATATACAACTTTTGATTTTCAAAAAATCAAGCCATAAATGCTTGCCAACTACTCACATCAACTTCCATCAATCAATAAATAGTGACTGGCGTTAATCATTCAAAGTGAAAGACATCTATCACTTGAATGACGAATGATGTGACGCTAGATGCGACTAACGATTGACGCTTGATTTGACTTGCGTGCCGCACTCGAATTCGAAATGCGAATGCGCTCGCAATAATCCCGGGCTCGGGTTCATAAATTCCAAATTAATGAATTTTCCGTTGGGTCGTAATTAAATCTAATTTAATTAAATAATCATGCCTAGCATAATCACTATTCACGTCGCTAACGAATTAATTCTAAATTAATTTGTTCGCCCAAATTAAAATCTAATTTTAATTCCGCGTCGCAATAAATTTCGTATAATATATCTAATATATTATTTTATCGATTAATCCCAAATTAATCGTTATCTCTCTTTAAATGATATTTTATCTCATATAAAATATCTCTCTTATTAATCCCAGATTAATTTCTCTCTCATCATTAATTAATCCCAAATTAATAAAGTGCGAGTCATACGTTATCGGTGAATCTTCGGGAAGCGACCCATGAGATCCCCGGATATGTTGGCAGTAAATTCGGTCGTCGGACTATCCGAACACGTAAGTACCTAGTACTACGTTTGTACCGATTTACAAGACAAGGTTGGCTTCTAGAAAAGCGTCATGCCTATCCAATTCTCCAGAAATATCCTTAGAGGAATATAAGGATCTATATCAGGGGTAGTATACGTAGTATTGCGTATTTCAATCCAGTATCGGATGATCACATGCAAGGCCTGGGGCTGGTACAATGTCTGCCCCGTACGAAGCATATATCGGATGACGAGCAACTAGTCTCTTTGTTATCGGATAATCATGACCAAGTCATATTATCCCGATGGTTGCAACCCTTTAGAGAACCAGTTCTGTATCCCTACGCGATCATCATCTCCATATGACTGGAGTGATACTTCCATCTTGACATCACACCCAACACACTACGATTCTCAATATACCCAACAGAGGCGTACACAGAACCTGTTAAAGCCCTGGACGACCAAAACCAAAGTATATTGATTTTCGCAAGTATTAGCGGTGCAAGACTCAGGTTAAGACCAAATACACCTACCCTGATTTCGGACTTCCACAGACACATAGTCATACTACCAATGGAATTCCGAGGGGGTCTATCCAGAGCGAAGCTGTTTCCCGTACCATCGGTAAAACACAACCTCCTATTACACTTGCATGAGTATCCTATACCCAAATATATGAGAACTATATCGTTTGTGCCCTCACAACGCGCACAAGTGTAATACTAGTCTTTTACGTATTTATCGATGTCCAATCTCGATAATACTCTGACTTGGGATATTTAATGATTTATCCTTCGTGGATTGATACTGTCTCATATCATTCTCAATCAATGAACAAATCATGAGGACCTCCTATCATTTATACATCTTGGTGATCTAATCACAAATGATAAGAGAGCAATCTCCTTTGTCACATATTTAATTTGTACAACAACACCATGATCTGTACAAATAGTGACGCTATAAGTCATAATTTTCAACAATCTCCCACTTGGCCTATAGCTAGTCACTCGAGTGTCTAACACCTGAACTATGTACGGTTGGCTCAATTGCTGAGAAAAGGCTTTCGTCAGCGGATTTGCATGATTATCATCTGATGCGATTTATTCGATCATCACATCGCCACGATGTATGATCCGAACGAATCAGATGAATATCTAAGTATGTATCTGGATCGTTGATGAGACCATTAATTCTTTAACTTGTGTTGTAGCCTAGCTCAGCTGCTAACAGAATTATATCTAATCTAATTAGATTTATTATCGATCCAAATGGCTTCTATTGTTGCCTCAACTGCAGTAATAACCCGTATTTGTTGTTTATTCGGTAATAGTATCTTGCTTGGAAGATTTCTAGCTTACTGTTCCGTTATTCAAACTGTATAATACCGCTGTTGTGACTTTTAGTCGTCTTTATCGGTTAGGAAACTTGCAGTAGTGATCTCAGTCACTTCAAGTTATCCATCTCCATAGTATAAGACAACATCCATAGATCTCTAAGATACTAAGGATGTTCTTAACATCAATCCAGTGACTATCACTTGGATTGACCCGATTTTGAATTCATATGCTCAAAGCGTATGAGACACCAGGTCACGTACATTTTTCAATGTACGAGTTCTCATAGAGATTTTTCTCGAAAGCCAAGCTTTCACCGATTGTTAAGCCAAGCTTTCACCGATTGTTATTATGGGAATATCATTTCCAAGAAATGACATATTATCATTATTTATTTAGGATAGCCACTGTGAGTGCGCTCCCACTAACCTCCTTATATACACAAGAATCACTTACGTTTTGAATTAAATCATAAACTATTATGATTACATCAAAAAGATAATTCCAAGAACCTAATGCTTGTTTCAATCCAAACATGGATCGAATAACCTGCAAACCTTGTTTGCTAGTTTTGGTACGACAAAAGCGACAGGATGTTATAAACATCCTCCAAAAGGTTTCATTTTCAGGAAAGCAATTTTCCAGTTCTGTTGACATATTTCATAAATGAAACATGCAGCATTTGCAACCATTATCCAAATGGAATTAGTGTGGCAACAGGTAAAAGGTTGAATCGTAATCAAAACAATGTTGATAACGATACCTTTCCGCTACAAGCCTAGCTTTATACGTTGGTATGTTGCCATCCATGTATGTCTTCCTTGAAGACTCATAAAGTACCAATAGGCACAATGCCTTGCGGTACATCAACTAGTCTCCAAACTTAGTTGGTATACATGGAATCCATTTTGGATTCATGGCACTTTGCCATAATAGGGATTCGATACCTTGTATCACTTCCTCATACGTAGTCGGTTGGTATTCCTCAATAAGATTGACATCTTTATGAGGTGAGATCAGAAACCCATACCCCAGGTTGTTTTCTGAATCTCTCCGACTTACGCGGTTCTTGTGTATTCGAAGATTATTGGTATAGTTTCATCCTTGATGAACTATTTATGTTCCATTAGGAATCGGTGCCTTGAATAGTATCACTCAGATTTTCATCGAGTTTTACTATTCTCCCACTTACCACTGCATGTAGGTATTCCTCTTAGGAAAACCGCATGGTGAGCAACAATTACATTGTTCTCTTATGAGTTGTATAAGTACTATACTTATGTATCCCTATGATAACCTACAATTGGCACTTATCCAATTTGGGTTCTAGTTTGGTATCATCCAAACATATGCCTAGCATCCCAAATCATCAGGAATGAGAAACCTGGTTTCTTTCCTGTTCATATCTAATATGAGATCTGTCAAACAGATTCTTATGGAACCTTATTCTAAATAAGTTCTGCACTGTTTATGCTTATCCGTTGAAGGAAATGGTAGCTCAGAGCGACTCATGATTAACCTTATCATGTCCAACAAAATCTGGTTACTCATTTCGGACACACCGTCAAGTTGACGTGTTCCGGGAGGAGTCCTCATTGAAAGAATACTATACTCTTTCAAGTATATTAGAAACTTATTGTCTAATTATTTTCCATTATGGTCTTACCGTGACAGTTTTATACTTTAGCCGATCTGTTCGTCTATTTCGTGTCGAAAACTTTAAAAGTTTCCAATTTGTGTTTCAAAAGAAACACATAACCATAACGCGATGCCACATCCGTAAAGGTCACGAAATATTCATATCCACCTCTAGCCTAGCTAGACATGGGCCACTTGCTTCACTATGAACTAGGGCTAACAGATCGGTAGCATTGGCAATTTTACCAAGTAAATAGTGTTTAGGCATTTTGCCCAATAAACTAGATTCGTAGACTTTATTTGATTGGAATCAAATATGTCCTAGTACCCACTCTTCAAAAGTGTGGATATACGAGTCTTGTTTAATTGTGTCCCATACATCAATGCCACAAATTAGTTTCTTCTGATCAAATCAGTTTGAGCTGTTTGTTTGTCATGTTATATGTTTGAGATTTATTTATATTCAAAATATAAATGATGTTATTCACATCTGATGTGTTTATCTCAATATCAACTTTATATAATAAAACACTTTAGTGTTCTAAAATATAAAGGTTCAACCGCAGCGGGTTAGACACTGATATAAAGATAATGTTTCTAGTCAAACTAGTTACATTATAACAGTTTCCTAATTTAGGTACACAACCGAAGGTAGTTCCTAAATTTAGATATCTACGGTTAAAACAGCGATAGTCGTCCCGTTTTCAATTCGCAGATAAATCTCAATTGATGTCACTATCTTGCACATAGCAGATTCTGATCATCAGTACATATATATGTACCACACTAAGTATCTAAAATCCAATTTTAATACTAGTAGTGAACAATATTATGACAAACATATTTGAAGTCGGAGCCTTGCACCGTCTTCAATTCCTTCATGTCTGCTTTGTCCAAACGGAAGTCACGCTTCCGCGATCCCGTTTGCCATAATTTAGGCAGACAATTGGGATATGTCTTTTATCTTCCCAGAAGACTATAATGATTTTGCCTTTGCCCTTTTCTACACTCCAGAAGCCTTTGGCCTATCCTTGGCTGACTAGAATATTGAAGTAAGGTGCGACTTACTGACCGGCGTAAACACCACGTATAACGCAAGCGCACGTATCGTTCAAGTAGTATAATAATATCGATCCCACGAGGACTTAATTCCTACTGTTGTTATTAATTATTGAATCTATTTAATTACAAATATCTAATTAAAGGGAGAATAGAATTGATTGCTTGATTGATTTGGTTGATTGAAGATTTTACAAAATAAATAAATAAAAAGATAAAAGAAAATACTAAGGAAAATAAAAGATAAAAAGATATAAGGTTGTGAATTCTTTTAATATCATTTAAAAGATGAAGTGATTATTTTATGTTTGTGTAATAAATCAGTTTACTAACCTGGAACACTAAATTATGTAAAAGCCTCTTCCGATGGTCAACTACAAATACCCAGTATAACCCAATTGAACCATATTCCTATGTCAACCACATTACCTGGATTCATTAAGTTTAAGTTCCAATTATGGCTACCCCCCCCCAACAGGTATATTCCTATCCTGTAAGGAAATCTATTAAAGGGTTATCTATCCTCAAGAAGATCGTGGGCTATTAAGTCTAAGGCTGAAACTAAAATCCCTATGTCTAGTTCATTTTAGATTTACCATATCAATCTTATTGGTGATCAGACAACAAGAAGCATTAAGCTTAAGACTTAATAAATAAACCTGTAAATTACCCAACTATAAAATAACCCTTATAAACCGGTGATATAAAAGTCATCACAACCCCTAATTAATTAAAACATAACTAGGACTATAAAAATAAAATACATAAAATAAAAATACGGAAAAGTAAAATAAAATAAAATAAAATAAAATAAAATGCTAAGGTAAAAGGAATTACTTTTACTACTACTAATTTAGATATCTCCCATAAAATAATATATAAACTTGTGTTAAATTTACCAACCGACCAGTCTGGCGGTATCCTTATTAAGTCAAATTAAGTCCAACCAGCCATTAAGGCGGAACCAAAAGTAAATTTACCAACCGACCAGTCTGGCGGTATCCTTGATTAGTCAGGTTTAAAACAGATTAAAATTACATTACCAACCGACCAATATAGCGGTATTCCTTTATTAATCAGAATTTTAAATTGTAAATATATTATTTTTAAGGGAGATTAATCTAAATAGCAATAGTAAAATAATTACCTTTCACCCTAGCTGAAAAAGTTACTTCAACATGGTGAATAGTAAAAACTGTAAAAAGTAAAAATTAAATTACTATTATTACAAAAAGTAATTAAAATTATTTACAAAACTAAAAATAAAAAAAACTAAAAAATAAAAATAAAAATTCTAGAGAGAGAAACTCTCTCTAGAGAGAGAAATTAAGAGAGAGAAAGGTACATATAATTCTGAAATTTCGCGGCCTATTTATAGAAATTTTTTTAACTGTTCCAGCGTCGCGACGCCAAGGATATCAGCGTCGCGACGCTGGATTTGTCGACGTGGCACGCTGAGGAGACGACACGTGGCATGACGGCTAACTATTCACGCGACACGTGTCAAGGCGGCTAAGACTCAATGATTGTGATGACGTCATTGATGACGTGGCGATGACGTGGCGCTGACGTGGCGTGGCGGCTGACTGTTCAACTGTCGGCACAATGGGATTGCGACACGTGGCGACACGTGTCATGCTCTGATTGGCTGAGGCTGATGTGGCAAGTTGACTCGGTTGACCTGCTGACGTGGCTGATGATGTGGCACGACACGTGGCAAAGTTGACTTGTTGACCGATGACATGGCTGATGACGAGGCGACACGTGTCATGTCAGAGTGTCGGCAGCATATGATGTTGACACGTGTCACGGCGCACGTTAGCAGATGGGATGTGATGGTGACACGTGGCACGGCGCATTTTAGCAAAGTCAAACTTTTCAAATTGTTGACCCGTTGACCATGGCGCATTTTAGCAGAACCGGCGCACGATGGGCGTCGCGACGCGGAAGGTCTGGGCGGCGCGACACGCAAAAGACTAAAATATCCCTGTTGACGCATTTTTGTCCGGTTTTGCCCCAAATTGCCTCCAGTGCTGTCCAAACTTTATTTATCTGCAAAATAACAATAAAACACATCAAAACGTTCATAAAACTCAAGAAACTATACAAAATATTAAGTTAAATGAGTGGGAAATAGTGATATAAATACCACTCATCACTTACGCTACTTGCCTATTGTAAATTTTGACTTTGTCTCCTTGAGAATAGTCACTAACTCTCCGAGAGTTATTATTGCAATTTTAGTACTTCTAAAATCTAAGTATAGATTTATGAAGATCCTTCAATTTCAGTATCATACTTTAAGGATCTAATCCTTAGTTCTGATTAAGAAATTAAGGAGTCTATTGCTACAGGCTTAATGGATTAAGCACTAAAGTTATCATCACATAAATCTTCCAAAGATTATGCTCTACTATTTGCTTAACTCCGGGCTTAGGCCTAATATGTTATTTTATCAAATAAAGTAACTTATTAGTTTCCATGAACATCCTGAAATTTATTCTCAATTTTGAAAATTAAACCATTTAAATACATTTTCCCTAGGATTATGTCTTAAATGTCAATCTTTCAATTTTATCTTGATTCTAATAGTCCAAATATTTAATCAACGATTTCAGGTACTTTAAATATAATGATTATTATAGTCCAACTATATTAATAACCTATACTTTTAATTTGTTTGAATACAGTCCAACTGTTAATTAAAACAACAATTTAAATATTAGTCCAACTAACATTTAATTATTTAACGACGAATGATATTTGATTGAGCGCGTATGGTAAGTAATTAAACGAATATTGCAAATTCAATTCTTGCCTCCCACTATTTTTCAGGGAGCCTCTAACCCTCTGTCGAGTACTCGGGAAACCATGTTTCCTAGTGGGCAAGGATCCCGTTAAATGTCACACAATCTTGACTTTGGCCAAAAAATTGTATGATAATTAACTAGGTAGATCTCTAAGATCAATTGGATCCGATCCAATTCCTAGATCCAGTATGGGGACATCCAAGTCCGAAACATATATCTTATATATGCCAATATATCCAATATATTGCCTAACCTTTTTCATCTGAATCAACTAAGTCTTGGCTTTGGCACAACAAACTTAGTGATCTCAGTTAAGCGCGACCCATTGACCAAGGAAAGCTTCGTAATCAATGTCGATGGACAAGAAATGGTCTTGACTTTGGCCAACAAACCACAACTTGGACAAGACACCAATATGTAACAAAGCCTTCGTAATTCAAACACATCCTCGACTGACAAAGGTCTTGACTTTGGCCAACAAACCAATGCCAGTCTTAGATCTTGAGTAAGAATCACTCAATGGAAGGAAAAACGCTTGATATTTTGCGAGGGTTTTTCGAGTGCAAATTGACAACCAATTTATTATCTTTGTTAAGGTCTCATTATCATACACCCTTAAACATGCATTCTAAACACATAATAAAATGCGTATAAATAAATAATAATGATATACGGATGGATACTTTACACAATGATCCTAGATCAAATCTCTCCATTTCCTCTCTCCCGCTAGCGCAAGTATTTGCTTCTACTCGTTACACTACACTTCTAAAGAAACCTCATTTACATTGAGGGGAATAGTGTTGGTTTCTATAATTAGTCCCAAGGAAAGATTAAGCAATAGAAATACAATAAACATACATGCAAATCTTGAGGATGGCGGAAACATACTTACAAAGCTATGTGACGAAAATGGTGATGAGGATCCTTGAGCCTCCAATGATGAAGTTTCGGCCAAGCAAGAAGATGGAGAGAAGCTTCAAATCTTTGAGTATTCCAAGCTCCAAATGCGTTTCCCTATCACCTCTTTTGATCCTTGCTTGTGCTAGCAAAAATGGAGAATGAGAAAACAATTTTCTGCCTTGTGTATGCAGCTCACGGCGTGAGCAAGAGAGAAAGAAGAGGAGAGTGTTTCACTTTTAATTTTTGTTCCCTTTTGCATGCCAAAACCGTGAGTCACAAAGGAAATGAAAAGTGATATGATATCTAATACCAAAAGAATTTTTTAATGCAAAAAATCCTTCAAAACCGTGCATGGCTTTCCCTCCAAAATGAAATCCATCATTACCACACTTTGAGATTAGAGACAATGTATCATCCCTCAAAGGTGACTAGATACATCCACCATCTATTCGTATTAAGTAATGAGATATCGCGATGTGATTTGCGGATATCACTCGATTCAAAATACGAATGTGTCCGCAAGCACTTTCGGGCTCGGTTTCGTTAATTCCGAATTAACGAATTTCCGTTGCGACGTGAATTAAATAATTACGCCTTGCGAAATTACTATTCAGTTCGCTAATGAATTAATTCTAAATTAATTCGTTTGCCCGAATTAAAATCCGATTTTAATTCCGCGTCGAAATCTAATTTCGTTTAATAATATATCGAATATATTATTTTATCGATTAATTCCAAATTAATCGATCTCTCTCTCTCTCTCTCTATAAGGCATTTTATCCAATAAAGTTTCTCCGCAATTAATCCAAGATTAATAAGGTTCGAATCAAACGTCATAGGTGAATCTTCAGGAAGCGACCCAAGAGATCTCCGGATATGTTGGCAGTAAATACGGTCGTTGGATAATCCAAACACGTACGTACCTCGTACTACGTCTTTACCGATTCACAAGACAAGGTTGGCTTCTAGCAAAGCGCCATGCCTACCCACATTCTCCAGAAATATTCTTACTGGAATATTAGATCTATATCAAGCGTAGTATACCGTAGTATCGCGTACATCGATCCAGTATCGAACGATCACATGTTAGGCCTGGGGCTGGAAATGTGTCTGCCCCGTACGAAACATATATCGGACATCAAACAACTAGTCTCTTTAAATCGGACAATCCTGACCTAGTCATATTGTCCCGACGGTTGCAACCTTTTATAGAGTACTAGTTCTGTGTCCTGCGCGATCATCAACTCCATATGTCTGAAGTGATACTTCCATCTTGACATCACACCCAGTACACTACGATTCCTGATAAACCCAGAAGTGGTGAACACAGAACCGGTTAAAGTCCCCAACCATAAAAACCAAAGTTTACCGATTGTCGCAAGTACTAGCGATGCAAGTCTCAGGTTAAGACCATATACACCTACCCTGATGCGGCCTCCCATAGACACGCAGACATACTACCAATGGGATTCCGCGGGGTCTATCCAGAGCGAAGCTGTTTTCCGTACCATCGGTAAAACACAACCTCCTATCGCACTTGCATAAGTATCCAATACTTAAATATATGAGAACTATGCCGTTGTGCCCTCACAACATGCACAAATGCAATACTAGTCTATTCCGCATTATCGATGTCCGATCTCGATAATACTCCGACTAGGGATATTTAATGATTAAACCTTTTATATTGATACTGTCTCATATCATCTCTCAATACGGAACTAATCATACGGACTTTTGCCATTAATATATCAAAGTAATAATTTTACAAAACGGCAAAAGGCAATTTCATTATCACATAGTTAATTTTGTACAATAATACAATATCATTTACAAAACAGTGACGCTATGGGTCATAATGTCTAACAATCTCCCACTTGGCCTATAGCCAGTCACTCAAGCATCTAATACCTGAACTATTGATATGTCGTTCAAACACTTGCGGATAACAAGCCTTCGTCAGCGGATCTGCAATGTTGTTATCTGATGCGACCTTCTCGATCTTTACATCGCCACGATGTATAATTTCCCGAATCAGATGGTAACGCCGAAGAACATGCTTGGATCGTTGATGAGACCTTGGTTCCTTAGCTTGTGCTATAGCCCCGTTATTGTCACAATACAATGGAACGGGCTCAGCTGCTAATGGAACTACTCCTAATCCAATTAGGAACTTTCGGATCCAAACTGCCTCCTTTGCTGCTTCCGACGCAGCAATGTACTCCGCTTCAGTTGTTGAATCGGCAACAGTATCTTGCTTGGAAGATTTCCAGCTCACCGCCCCGTTATTCAAACAAAAAATGTACCCGGATTGCGACTTGAAGTCGTCCTTGTCGGTTTGGAAACTTGCATCGGCATACCCAGATACCACAATCTCTTCCTTCTCCGTAAATTAAGAAAGCATCCTTAGTTCGTCTAAGATACTTAAGGATATTCTTAACTGCCATCCAGTGACCTTCACCTGGATCGGCCTGATAGCGACTGCACATGCTCAAAGCATATGACACATCAGGTCGTGTACATATCATGGCATACATGATCGATCCGACTGCCGAGGCGAACGGTATCCGACTCATGTTATCTCTCTCTTCTTGTGTCTTAGGACACATGTTCTTAGATAGAGATATACCCGTAACATCGGCATCAATCCCTTCTTGGATTGATCCATGCTGAATCGCTTCAACACTTTGTCAATATATGTACTCTGGGAGAGTCCAAGCAGCTTTCTAGATCTATCCCGGTAGATCTTTATTCCCAGAATAAAGGCTGCTTCTCCCAGATCTTTCATGGAGAATTTTAATGAAAGCCAAGCTTTCACCGACGTTAGCATGGGAATGTCATTGCCTATTAGCAATACGTCGTCGACATAAAGGACAATAAAAGTCAGTGCTCTCCCACTAACCTTCTTGTATACACAAGGGTCATCTTCGTTTCGCACGAAATTATATTCTTTTATGATTTCATCAAAACGCTGATTCCATGATCGTGATGCTTGCTTCAATCCATAAATGGATCGATTTAACTTACAAACCTTGTTTGCAAGTCTAGGTACGACAAAACCGTCAGGCTGTTGCATATAAACATCCTCCAAAAGGTTTCCGTTAAGGAAAGCGGTTTTAACGTCCATCTGCCATATCTCGTAATCGAAATATGCAGCTATTGCAAGCATTATCCGAATGGATTTAATCATGGCAACGGGTGAGAAAGTTTCGTCATAATCAATACCATATTGTTGACGATACCCCTTTGCTACAAGCCTAGCTTTGTACGTTTGTACGTTGCCATCCATGTCGGTCTTCTTCTTGAAGATCCATCTGCATCCAATAGGCTTTACGCCTTCTGGTGCATCAACCAGTGTCCAAACTTGGTTGGCATACATGGAATCCATCTCGGACTTCATGGCATCTTGCCATAAAGCGGAATCAATATCCTGTATTGCTTCCTCATACGTAGACGGTTCATTATCCTCAATAAGATTAATATCCACATGAGGCGAGATCAGGTACCCATACCTCTCAGGTACTGTCCTGACTCTCTCCGACCTACGCGGTCCTTGTGTATATGAAGATTGTGGTACAGACTCATCCTGGATGGTCTGTTCATGTTCCGTCGATGATTCATTGCCAGGAACAGTATCACTAGGATTTTCATCAAGTTCTACTTTCCTCCCACTTACCACTGCATCTAGGAATTCCTTTTCAAGGAAAAATGCATGTAGAGCAACAAATACTTTGTTCTCTTGTGGGTGATAGAAGTAATATCCTTTGGTTTCCTTAGGATATCCCACGAAAAGGCATTTATCTGATTTGGGTTCTAGTTTGGTACCTTCCAAACGTTTAACATATGCCCAGCATCCCCAAATCTTCAGGAAAGAGAAACCTGGTTTCTTCCCTGTCCATATCTCATATGGAGTCTGTTCAACAGACTTTGACGGAACCTTATTCAAAATAAGTACTGCACTGTTTAAAGCGTATCCCCAGAAGGATATAGGTAGCTCAGTGCGACTCATCATCGACCTTACCATGTCTAACAAGGTACGGTTTCTCCGTTCAGACACACCGTTTAATTGCGGTGTTCCAGGAGGAGTCCACTGTGAAAGAATACCATTTTCTTTCAAGTAATCTTGAAACTCATAACTTAAGTATTCGCCACCACGGTCCGACCGCAATTTTTAATACTCTTGCCTGTTTGTTTTTCTACTTCGTGTCGAAACTCTTTGAATTTTTCAAAAGTTTCCGACTTGTGTCTCATTAGATACACATAACCATAACGAGATGCATCATCCGTAAAGGTTACGAAGTAATGATATCCACCTCTAGCCTGGCTAGACATGGGCCCACATACGTCACTATGAACAAGGGCTAACAGTTCTGTGGTACGTTCACCTTTACCACTAAAAGGTGATTTAGGCATTTTGCCTAAAAGACAAGATTCGCAGACATCATATGAATTAAGATCAAATCCGTCCAAGTACCCACTCTTCGAAAGTGTGGATATGCGAGTCTTGTTTATGTGTCCTAGACGACAATGCCACATGAAAGCTTCATCTTTTAGATTACTCCTTTTGAGCCTTGTTTTGTTTTTTTAGGAGATACATTTATATTCAAAATATAAAGGCCATTATTTGCTACAGCAGTGCAAATTTCTGCATCATTTTTATAAAATAACACCCAGTGTTTCTAAATACAAAAGTGTACCCATGCTGGGTTAACAAAGATACAGATATAATATTCCTAGTCAAACTAGGTATATAATAACAGTTCAAAAGTTTAAGCATATGCCCCGAGGGCAATTCCAAAACAAAAGTCCCTACAGCCAAAACAGCAACTGGAGTTCCGTTTCCGACTCGTAGGTCAATCTCCCCTGAAGCCAGCATCCTGCTATCCTGCAGATCCTGCAAATCAGTACAAATATGAGCAGCACAACCAGAATCAAAAATCCAATTTTTAAAACTAGAAGTAGTCATATTTATCTCAATAACAAACATACCAGAGGCTAGTGCCTTGCCTGCCTTGATATCCTCCTTGTGTCCCTTCCCCATTCGGCAGTCACGTTTCCAGTGACCCTTCTTGCCGCAGTTGAGGCAGACATCTTGAGACTTGTCCCTTGGCTTCCCAGAAGCTTTTGTCAACTTGCCTTTACCCTTTTTCTTATGTTTCTTCTTCCTCACCCCTCCAGTAGCTTTGGGCCCAGCCTTTGGCCTCTGAGAGGTCGATGCAAAGTGCGCCTCGCGCTTGCCCCCTTTTTGGAGTTCTTTTTCAGACTCCTTCAAAATGGATAACAAATCTCCAAGAGTGTCATCTGTATCCATCAACTTGTAGTTGATTATGATTTGTTTCCAAGTATCAGGAAGTGACTGTAAGATCATATCTATGGTCAGCTCAGCCTCCAAGACTATTCCCATATTGGCCAACTCATCAATATCGGCGATCATTTGAGCCCCGTGGGCCTCAACTGATGCGCCTTCAGTCATTCGGGCGCGGAAGAGTTTCTTCACCAACTCTATCTCTCCCCATCCGCTTATTGGAGCGGTGGAGATCTCGCAGTCTAGCCATCATATTATAAGGATCCAAGTCCCTATTTTGGCGACGAAAGTGCTGAGTCATCGAAGCTAACATAATAGCCTGAGCTGTGTCACAATCACTGCTGTGAGTTTTCCATAACTCCAGCTCAAGTGGATCAGTGGGCTTAGGCGGGAGAGGTGTTTGTATAGTGTACAGCATCCTCTCAGCCCCAAGGACTATCCTTAGGTTCATTTCCCAATCAGCGAAGTTTGTGCCCTTAAAGACATTGTCACCCATGATGATGTCTCGGACACTTACCTTGCTTGCCATCTTAACTACGATAGTCCAACTATCTAGTTAACGATAAAATGGGTACAGTCAAACTGTTACAAAAAATAACAATGAATTAGTCCAACTAATTTTAATTATTAAACAAAATATTTTTGAAAGACGCGTAAGGCTAAGTATCTGAATGAAATTGCAAATTCAATACTAGCCTCCCACTATTTTTATCAAGTCTCTAACCCTCTGTTGAGAACTCGGGAAATCCTATTTCCTAGTGGGCTAGGATCCCGTTAAATAACACACAACCTTGACTTTGGCCAACAAGCTGTATGCTATTTAACTAGGTAGATCTCACAGATCAATTGGATCCAATCCAATTCCTAGATCCGGTTAGGTGGACATCCAAGTCCTAAACATATTGCATATGCCAATGTATCTTATACATTTTCTAACCATATCCTCCGAATCATCTAGGCCTTGGCTTTGGCACAACAAACCTAATGATTCCAGTTAAGCGGGACCCATTGACAAGGATAGTTTCGTAATCAATGTCGTTGGACAAGAAGTGATCTTGACTTTGGCCAACAAATCACAACTTGGACAAGACACCGATGTGGAACAAAACTCTCATGATTCAAGTACATCCTAATTGACAAGGTCTTGACTTTGGCCAACAAACCAATGCCAATTGGATCTTGAACAAGAATCATTCAATGGAAGGATAATCGCTTAATATAGATTGAGGGATTTTTGCGTAATTGGCAACCAATTTATTATCTTTGTTAGGTCTCATCATCATACACCCTTAAGCATGCTTCTAAAACATCATAAAGTGCATAAAATAAATTAATAGTGATATACGGATGGATATATAAAACAATTTGTTCCTAGAACAAATCATCCCTTTCCCTTCCCTCCCCGCTAGCAATATACTACTTCTACCCAATTACATAACACAATAAGAGAAACCTCATTTACATTGAGGGGAATTAGGTGAGAAGAGAATACAAAGAGATAAAAGAGATAAGGCTGGACACGCAGGTCCAATTTATAAATTCTAAATTACAATAATTTCTAAAATTACCCTTTCCCTTCTAATATCCATCCGCTATACACTATTCATTCATCACATACATGTATATTCATTCAAGACATGCTATACAACCAATCAATCCAATTAATTAGTCTTTATTTAAATGATCATCCAATGTTCAATCAACGGTTTGATTTTGCGCGAGTCCAACTCGTTTGAGAATAAGTACATAAGGTACGAATTCATGAATTATATCGAACTACTCGTTAAATCCAATTAAGCCGTATTCAATATTAATTCAATTTATTTAATTCCAAATTAAATGTTTACACTTTTAATGTGCTTTTAAAGATTAGATTCTAAATCTTATCAAATTGGGTCTCCAAGCCCAACTAACATCCAATGTGTGTTTAATTAAAGTCCGATGGGCTTTCAATTGATTTATAAAGGCTTGGGCTTTGGTCAATGTGGGTCAAACCCAATTACCAAGCCCAATAAGGAATCACCCTTAAGTGCCATAAAATCAATTTCAAGCCCATAAGGCCCAATTAAACATAAAAGCCCATTAATTAAATTTTAATATTCCAAATTTTAAATTTCAATTGATTAAAGTGTAATTGCATGATTAATTCATTAAATCAAATATTTCAAAAATACCAATTTAATTTATTATTCATCAATTGTTCAAAACACATGTCTAACATTTATTTGAACAAAAATCAAGTCCTTTAACATGTCATGTTGTATTCGGCCAAGAGAGATTTTTGCGGTTCGATTTGTTTTTCAATCCAATTGAATCACTCATCTAACATACATATTGATTTTAAGTCATCTAATGAACTTGAAAGCAAAAATTCAATAATAGTGAAAAGACCTCAATTTTCGGTCAAGCATCAACTTTAGGGAAAAAATCATCCAATGTATTTTTCTCAAAATTGAACATGTATTACATCAAATATCATACATTTAATCATGCTTAAGTTATCCAATAAACTTGTGCATGAAAAATTCCAAATCTTCAAATGACCTACACATTCGGCCAAGACATCAATTTTGGGGAAAAATCAATCCAATTCATTTTTCTCAAAATTATCATGTATTATATCAAATATCATACTTTAATAAACATGCTTAAGTTTATCAATAATCCATGCATGAAAAATTCCATCCATGGAAGCACCTCCACATTCGGTCGGCCAAGACAACATTTTGGGGAAAAATCATCCAATGCATTTTTGTTAAAATTGATCATGTAATATATCAAATAACATACATATAAGCATACTTTAGCATCCAATTCCACAAGAACATGCTTCAATCAATTTTCCCCAAATTAACCCTAATGTATTTCATGCTTAAACCTAGCTCAATGATACCATTGTTGGTTTCTATAATTAGTCCCAAGGAAAGATTAAGCAATAGAAATACAATAAAATACATGCAAAGCTTGAAGGATGGCGGAAACATACTTACAAAGCTATGTGACGAAAATGGTGATGAGGATCCTTGAGCCTCCAAGGATGAAGTTTCGGCCAAGCAAGAAGATGGAGAGAAGCTTCAAATCTTTGAGTATTCCAAGCTCCAAATGCGTTTCCCTATCACCTCTTTTGATCCTTGCTTGTGCTAGCAAAAATGGAGAATGAGAAAACAATTTTCTGCCTTGTGTATGCAGCTCACGGCGTGAGCAAGAGAGAAAGAGAGGAGAGTGTTTCACTTTTAATTTTTGTTCCCTTTTGCATGCCAAAACCGTGAGTCACAAAGAAATGAAAAGTGATATGATATCTAATACCAAAAGAATTTTTTTATGCAAAAAATCCTTCAAAACCGTGCATGGCTTTCCCTCCAAAATGAAATCCATCATTTGCCATCATTACCACACTTTGAGATTAGAGACAATGTATCATCCCTCAAAGGTGACTAGATACATCCACCATCTATTCGTATTAAGTAATGAGATATCGCGATGTGATTTGCGGATATCACTCGATTCAAAATACGAATGTGTCCGCAAGCACTTTCGGGCTCGGTTTCGTTAATTCCGAATTAACGAATTTCCGTTGCGACGTGAATTAAATAATTACGCCTTGCGAAATTACTATTCAGTTCGCTAATGAATTAATTCTAAATTAATTCGTTTGCCCGAATTAAAATCCGATTTTAATTCCGCGTCGAAATCTAATTTCGTTTAATAATATATCGAATATATTATTTTATCGATTAATTCCAAATTAATCGATCTCTCTCTCTCTCCTAATAAGGCATTTTATCCAAGATAAAGTTTCTCCGCAATTAATCCAAGATTAATAAGGTTCGAATCAAACGTCATAGGTGAATCTTCAGGAAGCGACCCAAGAGATCTCCGGATATGTTGGCAGTAAATACGGTCGTTGGATAATCCAAACACGTACGTACCTCGTACTACGTCTTTACCGATTCACAAGACAAGGTTGGCTTCTAGCAAAGCGCCATGCCTACCCAATTCTCCAGAAATATTCTTACTGGAATATTAGATCTATATCAAGCGTAGTATACCGTAGTATCGCGTACATCGATCCAGTATCGAACGATCACATGTTAGGCCTGGGGCTGGAAGTGTGTCTGCCCCGTACGAAACATATATCGGACATCAAACAACACTAGTCTCTTTAAATCGGACAATCCTGACCTAGTCATATTGTCCCGACGGTTGCAACCTTTTATAGAGTACTAGTTCTGTGTCCTGCGCGATCATCAACTCCATATGTCTGAAGTGATACTTCCATCTTGACATCACACCCAGTACACTACGATTCCTGATAAACCCATAAGTGGTGAACACAGAACCGGTTAAAGTCCCCAACCACCAAAACCAAAGTTTACCGATTGTCGCAAGTACTAGCGATGCAAGTCTCAGGTTAAGACCATATACACCTACCCTGATGCGGCCTCCCATAGACACGCAGACATACTACCAATGGGATTCCGCGGGGTCTATCCAGAGCGAAGCTGTTTTCCGTACCATCGGTAAAACACAACCTCCTATCACACTTGCATAAGTATCAATACTACAACTTAAATATATGAGAACTATGCCTGTTGTGCCCTCACAACATGCACAATGCAATACTAGTCTATTCTGCATTATCGATGTCCGATCTCGATAATACTCCGACTAGGGATATTTAATGATTAAACCTTTTATATTGATATTGTCTCATATCATCTCAATACGGAACTAATATCATACGGACTTTTGCCATTAATATATCAAAGTAAATAATTTTACAAAACGGCAAAAGGCAATTTCATTATCACATAGTTAATTTTGTACAATAATACAATATATCATTTACAAAACAGTGACGCTATGGGTCATAATGTCTAACAAATAGGTGAGAAGAGAATACAAAGAGTAAGAAGGTAATAAGGCTGAAGCCGATCAATGTAAGTTAATTCCGCAAACTTCTTGATTTATTCACACACTAATCACACTTAAAGATCCCGTGGCATGTTCTAGGAACACTTACAAAATCTTCAAGACTTCTGGGAAGGTAAATGATGAATCCCAAGATGTCTGCCTACAGTGTGGCAAACGGGGTCACTGGAAGCGTGACTGCCGTGAGTACAAGGCGCACATGAAGGAAGTGAAAGCGGGCAAGGCACTGGCTTCAGGTATGTTTGTTATTGAAATAAACATGTCTACTTCTAGTTTTAAAAATTGGATTTTTGATTCTGGTTGTGGTACTCATATATGTACTGATGTGCAGGATCTGCAGATTAGCAGGAGACTGGCTTCAGAAGAGATCGACCTCCGAGTTGGAAATGGGACTAGAGTCATCGTTTTGGCTGTTGGGACCTATATTTTAGAACTACCCTCGGGGCATGTACTTAATTTATCAGACTGCTTTGACTAAAAACATTATATTTGTATCTTGTTTAACCAATGTGGGTATACTTTTGTATTCAGAAACACCGAGTGTTTCGTTTACAAAAATGATTTTGAGATATGTAGTGCTGATGTTAATAATGGTCTTTATATTTTGAATATAAATCAATCTCAAACATATAATATGACAAACAAAAGGCTTAAATTAAGTAACAAAGATGAAACTTATATGTGGCATTGTCATCTGTGACACATTAACAAGACTCGTATATCCACACTTTCGAAGAGTGGGTACTTGGACGGATTTGATCCAAATTCAGATGACGTCTGTGAATCTTGTTTATTAGGCAAAATGCCTAAAACACCTTTTAGCGATAAAGGTGCACGAGCCACCGAACTGTTAGCCCTCGTTCATAGTGACGTATGTGAGCCCATATCTAGCCAAGCTAGAGGTGGATATAAATACTTCGTAACTGTAGGACATAGAAATAGGTGACGCTGTTCTAGGCTAGCGGCCTAGTTGGGAGTACGGAATAGCTCGTGGGGAACTAAACCGGAGAAATAACATGGAGTCGCGACCCGGTGTGAATCGGGACAAAGATTTGAGGTCGCACTCACCCCTCGCAAGGGAAGACCTCAAACTTGTTGGGTTCGGAATGGTCCCTTAGTTATGCCACTTGTAATGATGTGATTTGTACAATATCTTAACCGAATCTACGCAACATGCTCAAGAACAACCTATATCTAGTTCATATTCATCAAAAGAAATCATATGACTAAGTTTGCATGTTTAGAAAGTAAGTCCTCATAACACACGACAACACACGGCAATCTCATGAACATATTTCAATTATTTAATGTGAAAAACAAACAAAAACATAAACCTAATGCAAATTCCAAACGCAAAACAAATAACTACTCATGCTTAAAAATAAACAATTAAATCATGCTTAAAAGATAAATAACATACTAGACTAAATCATTCTTAAAGAAAATAAATAACATACTAGACTAAATCATTCTCGCATACATGTTTGGATGAAACAAAATACGTGTGTCTCTTAAGTAGTACGTGGCATTGTATCCCGAGTGAAAACCGCACTACCGTCCATTCGGATTCAGCTACGGAATTTACGTCCGGTTTGATTAGATTTGATCTATTTTAATTAGGAATATAATTTGATTTGATTTGATTTGTTTTAATTTAATTTGGAATGTGATTTATTTAAATTAGGAAGGTGATTTGTGTTAATTTAATTGGATTTAATTTAATTTAATTTGATTTGATTTAATTTGTGACATGTGTTTTAAATGTGTGTATTGGTTAATTTGGAAGGCTATGGGCGTGACTTGGTCTCTTGGGCGTGGGCTTGGTCCATTTTGGTGGGCTTGGTGTGTGTCTTGCGGGGGTTTGGGCTAAGGATGTGTTTTAAAACGGAGGTCCAATAAGTGAACTCGTAGCTACTCCAACGAATTAAATCCAACAATGTGTCAATTCTTGACTCTTCCCTTCCGACGTCCGTTTCCCGCAGCTTCCAAAATCTAAAGAGGTAGTGTCTCCATACGAGACTCATCATCGGGACTTATATGCAAAAATGCAGTGCCTACAGTAACCTTTACAGATGATGCATCGCGTTATGGTTATGTGTATCTTATGAGACACAAGTCAGAAAGTTTTGAGAAATTCAAAGAGTTTCAACACAAAGTAGAAAAACAGACCGGCAGAAGTATTAAAACATTATGGTCGGACCGTGGTGGAGAATACTTGAGCAATGAGTTTCTTAATTACTTGAAAGAGTATGGTATTCTTTCATAGTGGACTCCTCCCGAAACACCTCAATTAAACGGTGTGTTCGAACGGAGAAACCGAACTTTGTTAGACATGGTAAGGTCTATGATGAGTCGCACAGACCTACCAATTTCATTTTGGGGATATGCATTGAATAGTGCAATACTTATTTTGAATAAGTTTCCGTCAAATTTTGTTCAACAAACTCCATATGAAATATGGACAGGAAAGAAACCGGGTTTCTCATTCCTGAAGATTTGGGGATTTGGGGATGCTGGGCATACTTTAAACGTTTTGATGGTACCAAACTAGAACCCAAATCGGATAAGTGCCTATTTGTAGGTTATCCTATGGAAACCAAAGGGTATTACTTCTACCACCCACAAGAGAACAAGGTATTTGTTGCTCTACATGCGATTTTCCTTGAAAAGGAATTCCTCAATGCAGTGGTAAGTGGGAAGAAAGTAGAACTCGATGAAAATCAGAGTTATACTGTTCTTGGCACTGATTCCTTAACGGAACATGAACAGTTCATCAAGGATGAGACTGTACCACAATCTTCTAATACACAAGAATGGCGTAGGTCAGAGAGAGTTAGAAAATAACCCGAGAGGTATGGGTTTCTGATCTCACCTCACGTAGATATTAATCTTATTGAGGATAATGAGCCAGCTACGTATGAGGAAGCGATACAAGGTATTGACTCTGCTTTATGGCAAGATGCCATGAAGTTCGAAATGGATTCCATGTATACCAACCAAGTCTGGGCACTGGTTGATGCACCAGAAGGCGTAAAGCCGATTGGTTGTAAATGGGTCTTCAAGAAGAAGACAGACATGGATGGCAACATACAAATTTATAAAGCTAGGCTTGTAGCGAAAGGGTATCATCAACGACATGGTGTCGATTACGATGAAACTTTTTCACTTGTTGCTATGATTAAATCCATTCGGATAATGCTTGCTATTGTTGCATATTTCGACTATGAAATATAACAGATGGATGTCAAAACCGCTTTCCTTAACGGAAACCTTTTGGAGGATGTTTATATGCAATAGCCTAACGGTTTTTTCGTACCAAAACATACAAACAAGGTTTGCAAGTTAAAATCGATCCATTTATGGATTGAAGCAAGCATCACGTTCTTGGAACCAACGTTTTGATGAAATCATAAAAGAATATGATTTCATTCAAAACAAGGATGATCCTTGTGTATATAAGAAGGTTAGTGGGAGTGCACTGACATTAATTGTCCTTTATGTAGATGATGTATTGCTTATTGGCAATGACATTCCTATGCTACAATCGGTGAAAGTTTGGCTTTCATTAAAATTCTCCATGAAAGATCTGGGTGAAACAGCATTTATTCTGGGAATAAAGATCTACCGGATAGATCTAGAAAGATGCTTGGACTCTCCCAGAGCTCGTATATCGACAAAGTGTTGAAGAGATTCAACATGGATCAGTCTAAGAGGGGACTGTTGCTAGTGTCAAATAGTGTCTCTCTATCTAAGGACATGTGTTCTCAAACTCAAGATGAGAGAGACAACATGAGTTGGATCCCGTTCGCTTATGTATTCGGATCGATCATGTATGTCATGATATGTACGTGACCTGATGTCTCGTATGTTTTGAGCATTTGTAGTCGCTATCAGGCCGATCCAGGTGATGGTTACTGGGTTGCGGTTAAGAAAAATCCTTAAGTACATTAGACGAACTAATGATGCTTTCTTAGTCTATGGAGATGGAGAACTTGAGGTAACTGGGTTTACTGATGCAAGTTTCCAAATTGATAAAGACGACTGTAAGTCGCAATCCGGGAACATATTTTTTTTGAACAACGGAGCAGTGAGCTGGAAATCTTCCAAGCAATAGACTGTTTCCGATTCAACAACAGAAGCGGAATATATCGCTGCAGCTGAGATAGCAAAAGAGGCAGTTTGGATTCATAAATTCCTAATTGGATTAGGAGTAGTTCCGTTAGCAGGTGAGCCCATTCCTTTGTATTGTGACAATAATAGGACTATAGCGCAGGCTAAGAATCGCAGTCTCATCAACGATCCAAGCATGTACTTCGACGTTTCCATCTGATTCGTGAGATCATACATCGTGGGGATGTGAAAATCGAGAAGGTCACATCAGATGATAACATTGCAGATCCGCTGACGAAGGCTATTTCTCAGCAAAAGTTTGAGCGACATGTACATAGTTCAGGTGTTAGATACTTGAGTGATTGGCTGTAGGCCAAGTGGGAGATTGTTGGACAATTATGACCAATATCATCACTATTTGTAAAAGACATTGTGGTTTTTGTACAAATTAACTATGTGACAAAGGAAATTGATATTTTATCATTTTGTAATTAGATTACTTGAATATATAAATGATAAAAGTCTTTATGATTAGTTCCGGATTAATAAGATATGAGACAATATCAATCCACGTAAGGTTTTATCATTAAATATCCCTAGTCGTAGTATTATCTCCACTTCAAAAATGTATTGCAGAGGTCATTCATTTCTCCTTGAAATATTTCCCATTCTCTGGCACATATCACATTGAAGAGCAAATAGATAAGCATCTTTAAAATGAGTGGGCCAGAACAAACCTGATTGTAGGACTTTGGCCGCAGTTTTACTTCCACTTAAGCGTTAACACAATGTCTCGGTAATTGATCTGCACAGCATTTGAACATGTACGATTCATCCCAGATATAATGCTTAATTTCTTTGAAGAATTTCTTCTGTTGCTGAGTTGTCCATTCCAACAGCCATTTTCCTGATACAATGTAGTTGACATAGTCAGCATACCAAGGGACATCATGTTGTTTCATGGCAAACAACTGTTCATCTGGAAAATTTTCTTTGATCGTAAGTTCTTTGCCTGCTGTTTCTCCATTCTTGAGCCTCGATAAGTGATATGCCATTTGGTTTTCTGTCCCTTTCCTGTCTCAGATCTCCACGTCAAATTTTTGCAGAAGAAGTATCCAACGGATCAATCTGGGTTTGGAAACTTTCTTCGTGATTAGGTATTTGATTGCTGAATGATCTGTATAGACCACTACTTTGGGACCTAGCAGATAAGAGCTGAATTTATCAAAAGCAAA
Organism: Zanthoxylum bungeanum; assembly: GCA_019454045.1. Taxonomy (NCBI): domain Eukaryota; kingdom Viridiplantae; phylum Streptophyta; class Magnoliopsida; order Sapindales; family Rutaceae; genus Zanthoxylum; species Zanthoxylum bungeanum. Next base: position 49,277 of record SKCR01024375.1, on the reverse strand, counting down.
CACAACTGCAAGCAACTCATTTTCAGTCGTTGTGTAGTTGAGTTGAGCTTCATTAAAATTTCTGTTGGAGTAGTAAATGGTATGGAATATTTTTGCTTTGCGTTGTCCCAAAACTGCACCTACAGTTTAATCACTAGCATCACACATCACTTCAAATGGAAGGGTCCAGTCTGGTGCTACAATGATGGGAGCAGAGACCAGCTTGTGTTTCAAGATCTCAAAAGCTTCGAGGCATTCTTTGGTGATGTTGAAAGGCATATCCTTCTCCAGAAGATTGCATAGAGGTTTAGCAATCTTTGAGAAGTCTTTGATAAATCTCCTGTAAAAGCCAGCATGTCCGAATCCCTTTGACTGATGTTAGTGGAGGTAGTTTTTCAATTGTTTCGATCTTTGCTTGTCTACCTCGATTCCCTTTTGTGAGATCTGATGTCCCAGAACGATGCCTTCCTACACCATGAAGTGGCATTTCTCCCAGTTGAGTACTAGGTTGGTATCTTCGCATCTTTGTAACACTTGTTCCAGATTTTGCAAGCAGTGGTCGAAAGAGTCTCCAAACACAGAAAAATCATCCATCAAAACCTCCATGCTTTGTTCCAACATATCTGAGAAGATGGCCATCATGCAACTTTGAAATGTGGCAGGAGCATTACATAGTCCAAATGGCATCCTGTGGAAAGCAAAAGTATTATACGGACATGTAAAAGTGGTTTTCTCCTGATCTTCTGGGTTGATGGGAATCTGATTGTACCACGAGTATCCATCCAAAAAACAACAGAATTCATGTCCCGCTAATCTATCCAGCATATGGTCAATGAATGGCTGCGGAAAATGATCTTTCCTTGTTGCTTTGTTCAACTTTCGGTAGTCCATGCATACTCTCCAACCAGTCACCGTTCTTGTTGGAATCAGCTCGTTCTTTTCATTTGTGTCTATAGTAATTCCTCTTTCTTTGGCACACACTGCATAGGACTTACCAAAGTGCTGTCAGAGATGGGGTAGATGATGCCAGCATCCAACCATTTGATGATTTCTTTCTTCACGGCCTCCTTCATGATTGGATTTAGTCTCTGTTGATGCTCCACTATAGCTTTGTACTCGTCATTCATCAGAATCTTGTGCATGCAAAATGATGGACTAATGCCTCGAATGTCTGTTATAGTCAAGCCTATGGCTTTCTTGTGCTCTCGTAACACTCTCAGCAAATTTTCTTCCCACTCCAATATTAGCAAAGAACAAATAATCACAGGTAATTCAGAAGAGTTTCCTAAGAATGCATACCTAAGATGGCTCTGAAGTAGCTTCAGCTCCAGCTGCGGTGGTTCTTCAATCGAAGGCTTGATTCACTAATTCTTCGGTAGTTCCAGACTTTCCACTTGTGGTGTCGATTTGAAGCGAAATGGTTTGTCAAGATAGTTGATACATTCCAGAATTTCAGCATCTAGCTCACTGTCTGTCATGTTGGTCATACAAGCTTCAAGTTTATTCGTGGAAAGTGGTACTGCATCAGATGCTTGGATGATACTATCTACAACATCAATTCTGAAACATTCCTCCTCCTTTTCATCACTCGGGAATTTCATAGCTTTGAAAAGTTTAAAGGTAACTTATTGGTCTTTCACTTTTATAGTTAGTTCTCATTTTTGAACATCAATAACAGTTCGACCTGTAGCCAAAAATGGCCTCCAAGATGATAGGTACATCTTTGTCTTATTCCATGTCAAGGAAGATGAAATCTGCTGGGAGAATAAGTTTGTCGACTTTGACCAGCACATCTTCAACTACACCTCTCGGAAATGCGAGCGTTCGATCAGCAAGTTGCAGAGAGACTGAGATGGGCATTACTTCTCCAATTTGCAGTTTCCCGTAAATAGAAAAAGGCATCAAATTAACACTGGCACATAAATCACATAAGGCCTTACCAATATAATGTTCTCCAATGGTGCATGGGACAGTGAAACTACCAGGATCTTTCAACTTTGGGGGAAGTTTCCTCTGAATGATGGCGTTGTATTCTTCTGTCAATGCTATGGTCTCGTAATCTCCCAGTCTTCGTTTTCGTGAAATAATATCTTTCATGAATTTGACATAGCTGGGCATTTCTTCCAATGCTTCTGCAAATGGAATGTTGATATGCATCTTTTTGAAGACCTCTAAGAATCGAGCAAACTGCTTGTCCAGTTTGTTTTTCTGGAAAAGGTGGAGGTGGAGTGATTCTTTCTTGATCTTTTTCCTTTGCTTTTTTTTCCTCCATCTGGGGAACTGCATCTTTTGGAACTTCCTCAGTGGATGCCTTGATTCCAACATCTTTATTGATTTCAGTACCACTTTTCAAAGTAATGGCTTGACATTGCTCCTTCCCTACGTTCCTTGGATTTGGTTCTGTGTTGCTGGGAAGATTTCCTGGCGGTGTGTAACTCTGAGAATTGGCCAGTTGTCCAATTTGATTCTCCAGTGATTTTATAGAAGTTGATTGTCTTTGAAACATAGTATCATTTTTTTTTAACTGAGCCAGCACTTCCGCTATTCCTGGTTCTTTTTCTTGCTCTTAGCTTTTGTTTTGTTGTTGGAATCCGGGTGGTGGATAGTCCATTTACCGTGAATTATTGCTCTATGTGAAATTGGGATGATTCCTCCACCTTGGGTTGTAGGTGTTGGAATATGGATTGTTCCCCTGTGTGTTGAAATTGTTGACATAGTTCACCGTCTCTTCTTGTTGGTTGTAAGATTCTGACTCTGGTGCTCCTCCAAATGGTGAACTTGTGGATCCACTATTAACCTTCATGTTAAGAGTTTCCAGATTTTTGCAAATTATATTCAGCTTGGAATTCAGTGCTTTGGTTGCTCTAACTTCATAAAGTCATGTGATTCTTTGGATCATACTCCTTTCTGTTGGCCACAAAGAATTGTTGCTGTCCATTTCTTCAATTAAGTCTCAGGCCTGTGTTGGGATTGGTGCTCGGAGCGCCAATTCCCGGTTGTATTTCTTTGAGAATACTATTGTAAAACGTTATTATTATGAATCATATAAGCAGTTTCTATAATATAATATAGCTTTTAATATGGTAAAGACGTAATGACCTTAGAATGTCCAGTCATGATGCTGTTGCAAAAGCGTCTGAACTGACATTGAGTTGTATCATGACGTTGTCATTCTCAGACAGTTCCTGGTCAAGGTTTACACTACTTGGTCAGTATAGTAAACCTGTTGAGACCGGTACATGACATATACTGGAATATATTATTCCAATGGTTTCTCAATGAACCATGAGTCTTGGAGACTCATATAGACGTGTATGTGTTTATAGCAGATAAACATTGAATGACTCACCAAAGATTCTTAATCGATGGTACACCAACGTCAATAAGAATCTTCTCAAGTTGAGTAGCATTTGTGATTCTTCGACTTGAGATACCACTGTGGGCGCATGAGACATCTTCCACACTTAGATGCAGTCACGTCACTGATCTATTTAGATCAGACCTCCGCCTGTTCGTTGGGTGTGGATAGATCCTCAGGGTGTCCTGTGTGTATCGAGATAGGATCCTTCAGTTCTGTGTACAGAGCATAGGTAGTCAATATGATTAGCAATCAGATAAAAACCATGGGCCCGTGGTACACTTTAGAAGTCAGTTCTAAGTGTTCTCTTTTAAAGATTGCTAATAGAGACGTTGACAGGATTATCCCTATAGAGATTTGACGTTTACATCTATATCTTTGGGATATATCCGGACCTGTGACGGATGAATTATACATTTTCCATGACCTCAACCTGTATGATTCAATGAGTTTATCTGTGGTCGTCATAATTTTCGGGTGGATAAATTATGGACACGGAATTGGATTTTGTGACGGATATGCCTAAATCTGGAGTCTCACTAATGAAATATACTCGTAGAGCACTGGGGCAACATTTATAAATAATACTGATTATTTATAAGTAGTTTAAAGGTTAAACGAAAAATACATGTGTAGAGACCCAATAGTCATTTCCTAATTTTTGTGTATTTGCATTTAATGTTAGATTTTATCAAATACACATTAATTAATTGTCAAATTGAGATGTTTGACTAATATCATAAATATATATATATATATATATTGATATTTAATGTAAATATAATACATATATTTAATATATTTGTATTTAAATAATTATTTAATTATTTAATTGTTAAATAATTAAATTAATTAAAAATATAAATATCCTAAGTTGTGATATTTATTTTAAATGACTTAGTTGCCTTTGTTGACTTTAAATTTTTCATTAAATGGTTTGATGATTAAAGTTAACAAGTTGATAATGGCTTTAATGAAACAATTGAAAAAATATCATGATATTTCTTTCTATACCATTTTCGGCCAAGGGCTAGAATTGTTGGTATATATTGTTTTGTTTTATTTTAGGGTTTCATTAAGTCAAAACTCTTATAAAAAACTCCATTAAAGAAGACAAAAGAAGCTTGAGAGAAAGAAAAAGAAAACATAGAAAAGTTTGGATTTTAGTTAGTTTCTTCAACTTACTATTAGAGAGGAAAATGTTCCTTGTGTTATAAGCTATATACTATGTTGTTCTTATGTTTTTCTATTCTTTATTCTTTGTGTTTTTTTTGGATGGAAGTTTGAGGATAGGGTAAATGCATGTAATAGATCATAGAATGCTTCTAAGTTGTTAACAAGCATTCTTTTGATGGTTTTAGAAACTAGTTGGCATTCTAGAGTTATTGACCCACTCTTAAATGACCTAGAATTGTTCTATACTTATTTCATTGTGGTGAGGCTTGATTGGAGTTGTAGAAACTTGATTGAAGTATTGGATTTAATTAATTTGGTCTAATTTGTCCAATTGTTGAAATTGAATAATTAGGGTTTAAGACCACTTCCAATTTAGGGATTTTCATTTATGTTGTGTATTTGGATGTTTATATGATGCATATAAAATCTTATGCTGATTGGATATCATCTTGATGTGTTTTGAACATTGAAAGTGCAAAATGCACATTATGCCCACCAATGAGGCTCTCGGCCTTGCGCAAGAAATTTTGGGATTTTTGTTGCAATTTGAATTTCAATGTGTAGGACATGTTAAATTCATATTAGTAATGATTTAGAATCATCCAAAATTATTTTGAACAATTTAGGACTAAAATGAACAAAATACAAAGTTTTGAGGCAATTCGGTAATTACACAGAAATTTGATTTCTTGTGTAATATTTCATAATTTAATAATTGGATAATTAAATTATAAGTTTATTTAATTGATCCGAGAAAAATTTTTGAAATCTGGAAATTTTGATTTTCCACTGTTACGCTGCGTTACCGGATTTCCGCCATAAAACCTCTTCAACCTGATCTTCTCCTTTTGCCATCAATGTTCCTCCAACAGCAGCATCAATTGTGGTTCTCATTATTCCAGAAAGTCCATTATAGAAGGTTTGGACTTGTAGCCAGTTTACAATCTCATGATGAGGACATTTCTGGAGTAAATCTTTGTACCTTTCCCAAGCTTCGCAGAGGGATTCTGAGTCTTGTTGCATAAAGGATGTGATGTCATTCCTTAGCTTTGCAGTTATGGCTGGTGGAAAGTACTTTGCAAGGAATTTGGTGGCTAGAGTGTTCGAAGTTGTGATGGAACCTGCTGGTAGTGAATGTAGCCAAGCTTTAGCTCTGGCATTCAAGGAATATTGAAAAACACGCAATCTCATTGCTTCTTTAGCTGCTCGGTTGTAGTTGAAAGTACCGCAAACTTCCAGGAAGTTGCTAATGTGGGCATTAGGATCTTCAGTTGCATTCCCCCTAAACTGTACTGACTGATGTATCATCTGAATGCATGTTTTGATGTCACACGTATTTGCTGGTAAGGGAGGAAGTACAATACAGGAAATGAGGTCGTCAACCACCGAAATGGTTCTGTCTCGAATGGGAATTGGTGGTGCAACCTCCAAAGGTTCAGGTTTCATGTTGATGATTGCTTCTTGGCCTTCTCGCCTTTCCCTTCTCAATTGTCTAATGGTTCTTTCAATTTCTGAGTCAAGCAGTCGGATTTCAAAGTTTCAAGTTTGTCTCATGTAGTGTTTGAGAACCTGAAACACAAGAAAAAAGAAATAATAAGTAAAAAGAAAATTAGATACAAGTATCTAACCTTAAAACTAATAGTAAAAGTTAAATAAGTCCCCGACAACGGTGCCAAAAACTTGATCGGTGCGTAATCACACGCGTATAACGCAAGTGCACGTATCATTCAAGTAGTATAAAAAGTATCAATCCCACGAGGACTTAATTCCTAATCTATTAATTTATGAAGCCAAATTTTTACGAGTATCTAATTGATTATTTTATTGGATGTTGACTTGGATTGTGACTTTAAATTTAAAACAAGTAAATAAAACAGCGTGGATGTAGTTTGAGAAAATTTAATATTTAGAAACTATGCAGGGTTGTGAATCTTTCCAATATCTTTTTAAAGATGAAGTGGTTATTTTACGTTTGTGGAATATATTAGTTTACTAACCTGGAACACGAAATTATACAAAAGCCTCTGTCAATGGTCAGATGCAAATACCCAGTGTAACCCAATTAAACCATATATCTATGTTAACCAAGTTACCTGAATTATTAAGATTAAGTTCCAATTATGGCTACCTTCGACCGATATGTATATGTCTATCCTGTAAGGAAATCTATTAAAGGGTAATCGATCCTTAAGGAAGATCATGGGCTATTAAGTCTAAGGTTGAAACCTAAAATTCATTTGTCAAGTTTATTTTAAGTTTACCAAATCAATCTTATTAGTGGCTAGTTAACAAGAAGCATTAAGCTTAAGACTTAATAAGTAAACCTTTATATTACCTTCAGAGGAAAAAGGTTAGGGTATACATTCGATGTATAGGCATATATAAGATATATGTTTGGGACTTAGATGTCCACCTACTGGATCTAGGAGTTGGATGAGATCCAATTGATCTTCGAGATCTACCTAGTTAATTATCATACAATTTGTTGGCCAAAGTCAAGATTGTGTGATATTTAACGGGATCCTAGCCCACTAGGAAACACAGTTTCCCGAGTACTCGACAGAGGGTTAGAGGCTCGACGAAAAATAGTGGGAGGCAAGTATTGAATTTGCAACATTCGTTCGAATACTCGCTAAACGCGCTTATCTATATTTTACTCGTCATATTAATCAAAAGTATTAGTTGGACTAATATTTTATGTTGTTTTAAAAATATATATAGTTGGACTATATACAAACTCATTCAATATATAGTTGATTTTATAATTGGATTATAGTAATCAATATAATTGAATTAAAATGATAGTTGATTTTATAATTAGATTATAGTAATCAATATTAAAATTATAGTTGATTAAATAATTGGATTATTGTAATCATTATAATAAATAGTACCTTATTAAAATTGATTAAATAGTTGGACTATTGAAATCAAGAAAGAATTGAAAAGTTGAATATTTAAAATATATAATCCTTGGATTAAATGTTTTAAATGATTTAATTTTATTGGGAATTCATAATAGGTTACTTTATTGGATAAAATAACATGTTATATCTAGGCCATAATTAAGCAAATAAGTAGAGCATAAAATCTTTGGAAGATTTATGTGATGATGACTTTAGTGCTTAATTAATATACTTATCATAAATCTATCTTTAGATTTAAAAGTATTAAATTGCAATTAATAATTCTTAGAGAATTGATTTGACTATTCTAGAGGTGAAAAGTCAAAGTTTGCAATTGGGCGTGTTGCACAAGGTGCACATCGTTTCGATATTCCGAAACCCAAGGCTTGGCCAAAGGTTTGTGAAATATTGAAAAGATAATTGACATATCCCAAAGTGACTACCATTTGGATATGGAAGACACGAAGGAATTAAAGAAAGGGCGAGGCTCTGACTTTAAAATATTTGTCAAAGTTATGTTCACTACTAGTATTGAAATTAGATTTTAAATACTTAGTGTGGTACATAAAATATATGTATTGATGTTCAGAATCCGCTATGAGCTGGATACTGACTTCAAGCCGAGATTTCTCTGCAAAACAGATCGCTGTTTCGACCGTAGATACCTAAGTTTAGGAACTACCCTTCGGGTATGTACTTAAATTAGGAACTTTTATAATGTAACTAGTTTGACTAGAGACATTATCTCTATATCAGTGTTTAATCCGTTACGGATAAAACTTTTATATTATAGAACACTAAGTGTTTTATTATATAAAGATGATACTGAGATAAATACATTAGATGTAAATAACAGAATTTATATTTTGAATATAAAAAATCTCAAACATATAAAAATGACAAATAAATAGCTCAAATTGATTTGATCAATAGAGACTTATTTGTGGCATTGTTGTCTAGGACACAATTAAACGAGACTCGTATATCCACACTTTTGAAGAGTGGGTACTATGACTGATTTGACTATTCAAATAAGGTCTGCGAATCTAGTTTATAAGGTAAAGTACCTAAAATACTATTTACTTGGTAATAGTATAAGGGCCACCGATCTGTTAGCCCTATTCATGGTGAAGTTAGTGGGCCCATATCTAGCTAGACTAGATGTGAACATGAATATTTCGTGACCTTGACGGATGTAGCATCACGTTATGGTTATGTGTTTCTTTTGAAGAACACAAATCGGAAACTTTAGAGTTTCGACACGAAATAGAAAAACAGATCTGCTATAGTATTATTCCGCCACGGTAAGACCGTAATGGAAAATACTTAAGCAGTAAGTTTCATACGTACATGAAAGAGTATGGTATTCTTTCAGATGAGGACTCCTCCCGAGACACGTCAGTTAGACGGTGTGTCCGAACTAAAACCAAATTTTGTTGGACATGATAAGGTTTATCACGAGTCGCTCTGAGCTACTGTTTCCTTCAATAAGATATGTATTAACAGTGCAAAACTTATTTAGAATAAGGTTCCATATAAATCTGTTTGACAGATGTCATATAGGATATGAACAGGGAAGAAACGAGGTTTCTCATTCCTAGTAATTTGGGTATGCCAGGCATAACGTTTGGATGATACCAAACTAAAAGACCCAAATTGGATAAGTGCCAATATAGGTTATCCTAAGGGAAACCTTAAGTATAGTACTTGTAAATCTCACATGAGAACAATGTGATTGTTGCTCACCCTGCGGTTTTTCCTGAGAGGAATACCGATATGCAGTGGTCAGTGGGAGGATAGTGATACTCGATGAAAATCGGAGTAATACTGTTCAAGGCACGAAGTCCTTAATGGAACACATATAGTTCATCTATGATGAATCTGTACCATTAATCTTCAAATACACAAGAACTTCGTAGATCGGATAGAGTCAGAAAACAACCTAGGGTATGCGTTTCTGATCTAACCTCATAAAGATGTCAATTTTATGAAGGTATATCCACCGAATACGTTTTGAGGAAGTGATACGAGGTATCGACTCCCTATTATGGCAAATTGCCATGAGTCCGAAATGGATTCCTTGTATAACAAATATTTTGAATGCTAGTTGTTGTACCACAAGGCATTGTGCTGTTGGTACATTAAACGTCTTCAAGGAAGACATACATGGAAGGCAACATACCAACATACAAAGCTGGGCTTTTGACGGAAAGGTATCGTTATCAACATTGTGTTAATAACGGTTCAACCTTTTACCTGTTGCCATGGTAAATCCATTTTGAAGATGCTTGTTGATAACTGCGTATTTCATTTATGAAATGTGTCAGTTGTAGATCAAAATCGCTTTCCTGAAAAGGAAACCTTTTGGAGGATGCTTACAACATCCTGACGATTTTGTATAACCGACAAACAAGGTTTGCGGGTTATTCGATCCATGTTTGGATTGAAGCAAGCATAAGGTTCTTGGAACTGTCGTTTTGAAATAATCATAATGATTTATGATTTGACTCAAAACGAAATAATTCTTGTATATATATGGAGGTTAGTGGGAGGGCACTGACAATGAAATTCCCATAAAACAATTGGTGAAAGCTTGGCTTTCATAGATATTCTTTTAATAGAAATTCTCCGTAGAATTCTGGGGAGTAACAACCTTTATTCAAGGAATAAAGATCTACTGGGATAGATTTAGAGTTGTTAACACTCTCTGGGAAATTGTACATTTAAAAATGTACTTGATAGGGTGTCTCATACGCTTCGAGCATATGGAGTCACAATCGGGTCAATCCAAGTGACAGTCACTGGATTGAAGATTAAGAACATCTGTTAGTATCTCAGAGAACTAAAGATGCTATCTTAAACTATGGAGAAGGAGAACTTGAAGTGACTGGGATCACCGCTGCAAGTTTCCAAACAATTAAATACTACGGTACTATAAAGTTTGAATAAAGGGACAGTGAGCTGGAAATATTCCGAGCAAGATAACTATTGCTGAATAAACAACAAATGCGGATTATTGCTGAAGCTGAGGCAGCAAAAGAAGCCATTTGGATCGAAAATAAATCTAATTGGATTAGATATAATTCTGTTAGCGGCTGAGCTAGGCGTCAGCACAGACTAAGGAATTAAAGGTCTCATCGGCGATCCAGATATATACTTCTATATCATCTGATTCGTTCGGATCATACATCGTGGCGATGTGATGATCGTGTAAATCGCGTCAAACGATAATCAAACAAATCCGCTGACGAAAACCTTTCCTCAGCAATTTGAGCGAACCGTACATAGTTCGGGTGTGGGACACTGAGTGACTGGTCTTATGTGCCAAGTGGGAGATTATTGGACAAAATGACCCATAGCGTCACTATTTGCACAGATCATTGTGTTGTTGTAGCAAATTAACTATGTGGAAAGGAAATTGCACTCTCATCATTTGTGATTAGATCACCATAGATATATAAATGAAGAGAGGTCCCTATGATTAGTTCCTGGACTGAGAATGATATGAGACAGTATCGGTCCCCGAAGGATTAATCATTAAATATCCCTAGCCGGAGTATTATCGAGACTGGACATCGATAATGCGGAATAGGCTAGTATTGCACTTGTGTGGGTTGTGAGGGCACAACGACATAGTTCTCATATATATAAGTATTGGATACTTATGCAAGTGCGATAGGAGGTCGTGTTTCACGATGGTACGGGAAACAACTTCGCTCTGGATAGACCCTTCGGAATCCCATTGGTATTATGACTATGTGTCTATGGGAGGCCGAAATCAAGGCAGGTGTGTATAGTCTTAACCTGAGACTTGCATCGCTAATACTTGCGATAATCGGTAGACTTTGGTCTTGGTGGTACAGGGCTTTAACCGGTTCTGCGTACACCACTTCTGGGTTTATCAGAGAGTCGTAGTGTATTGGGTGTGATGTCAAGACGGAAGTATCACTTCAGTCATATTGGAGATGATGTCACGCAGGATACGGTACTAGTGCTCTTGAGTGTTGCGCAACCAATCGGGATATTGTGACCAGGTCATGAATATCCGATTATAGAGACTATGTTACCAGACATCCGATATGTGCTTCGGACGGGGTAGACACTTATCCAGCCCCAGCCCTAGCACGTGACTATCCGATACTGGGCCGATACACACAATACATTAGTATACTACGCTTGATACAGATCTTAATATTCTTAAATGGATATGTCCGGAGAATTGGGTAGACTTGGTGCTTTGCTAGGAGTCGACCTTGTCTCGTAAATCGGTAGAACGTAGTACTTGGTACGTACGTGATTCGGATACTCCGACGACCGTATTTACTGCCAACTTATCCGGGGATCTCATGGGTCGCTTCCCGATAATCCACCGATGACGCACAACTCGCACTCTTGAATAATCTGGGATTATATAGAAGATAGAGAAAATTAATCTAGGATTAATTACAGAAATATTTTATCTAGGATAAAATATCGTCAAGAGAGAGATAACGATTAATTTAGAATTAATCGGTAAATTAATATATTCGATATATTAAATGAAATTAGATTTCGACGCGGAAAAAATTAGATTTTAATTCGGGCGAACGAATTAATTTAGAATTAATTCGTTAGCGACGTGAATAGTGAATTCGCTAGGCGTAATCATTTAATTACGACGCGACGGAAAAATCGTTAATTTGGAATTAACGAACCCGAGCCCGAGTGTGATTGCGAGCGCATTCGTATTTCGAATTCGAGTGCGGCAACGCAAGTCGCATCAAGCGTCAAATCAATCAGTCGCATCAAGCGTCAAATCACTTGTCACTTTGAGTGATGTGACTTGACAACATGTCACTTTAATAAAGTAGATGTGACTTGATGGACATGATGTGTACTTGATGGCTTTACTGGTTTGACTTTTAAAAGCAAATGCATTTGAAATTCACATAAGTATATAAGATATACTTGAAATGAATTTCAAAATACAACATATACACATTTCATCTCTCAATTCTCTCTCACTCTCTCACGCCAATAGCAAGCAAAAGCTCACTGGTTTGACCATTTTGGCGTGACACTAAGGGGAAGCAATAGTGATTTTCATGGTGAGAAATCAAGTGCTAGCACACTTACGAGTCTTGCGAAGGTGGTAGGGAGGTTCGCCCATGAGCCGGGATCCATCGGACGAGGCTTGGAGCTCCGTTTCGTCATCTCAAAATTCTGTTTTGAAGGCAGTTCACTGCACAGTTTGGGCGTGAATAACTGTGGGTTTTTGGCCAAATCGACTCAACCGATCGATGTGAGTATTCCGCTATCTCCGTTGATGTGTTCACACATTGTTTTCATGTCTTGTTTGATCTTGGGACCTAGATAATAACCAACAGTTTTAACACCTAATGCCCTAAAGCCAACTGGTTTGGGAGTCACTGGCCCAAAGCTCGCTACATGGATCAAAGATGTTAAAAAAATAAAAAGAAACATCTGAAATCCGAGTAATTAAGTCTGTAGGGGTGTCTTAACACGTAGTGCCCTAAAGCTAATTGGTTTGGGAGTCACTGGCCCAAAGATCGTTACATGAATTGAAGATGTTGCTTTCTTTATTTTATGAAAAACAAATTCATTGCTAAAAAGGTGTGAATTCTGATATAACTTTAGGACGAAATATTACTCTATTTACAACTACACTTATGAATATTGTGGGTACAATGACTTGATTAAAACCTTGTTAGTTGTGTGTATGGAGAATGGTAAAAATAATCGGAGAATTTACTTATTTGGTAATTTAGAAAGAAAACAACTACTAACTTGGATAAGAAGTTTCACATGTTTAGTCACTAACTTGTTCATTCTATTTTCTCTTGTCTTTTTTACTTTTGTGTGCATTGGTTTTATTATATTTTTGATTTTGTGTGCATTAGTTTGACGTTTGTGGGTATCGTCACTGTAAGCCCTCACGAGACTACAACTCGTCCACTAGGGACACCTAGGGTTAAAGGCTTATTGCATACGCTAAATGCAACCGTGATCCCTATGAAAGTGGCTTAGTTTAATTTTAATTTTTTTATTATATTTTATTTTTTTGTTTTTCTCGAGGAATAGAAAAATGTTAGGTTTGGGGGTGTGATGAACGAAAAATATATCAATATTTACCGCTCATTTTACCTAATATTTTGGTAGTTTATCGGGTTTGATAAATGTTTTGATGTGTTTTAGTTTATTTTGTAGATAAAATAAAATCGGGACTTAATAGAATCAATCAGGACGAAATGTGCAACAAATAAGGGCAAAAACTAGACTTGACATTTTGATTTTGGAGATTGGAAGCTTAAAATGGCGTTCTAACGAAGTACAATTTCGGAAATTCCAATTTTGCGTAATGTTTGTATTTTGGCCATACCTTTTTCCTCCAATATCTGATTGAGGTGATTCAAGTCATAGATTAAAGAAGATTCAAAGATCTACAACTTTGATGCTCGTAGGAATTTCGAATTCTGAAATTGTCATTACCGAAATGGATGAACAATCTAAAATTATGTTATGTTTAATTACTAAAGTCATTATAAAAAATAATAAAAATAAAAATTGTCAAACTTCCACCAAACATGTAAGCATGTTTGGTTGAATGTTTTTTGCCATGTTTGGTTCCATGTTTGGTGGAGTGTTTTGTGGCGTGTTTGGTGGAGTGTTTGGTGGAGTGTTTGGTGGAGAAATTGGTGGAGAAATTGGTGGAAGCCTTTTCTTTTCCTATAAATACCAAGCCATTTAATTTGTAATTCTCATGCTTTCCTTAGGTTTTTGTAAGGAATTTAATGATTGCATCTTGTTTGTTTATTTTTGTAATTTAAATTATGTATTTTTATTTTCAGTAATAGTAATAGTTTATTTTCTTTTCTTTTCTTTTATGTTTAGTAGTTAAATTTTTGTTGGGGAAGGGTGAAGCTTGTATTATTTTAGTTTAGATTAATCTCCCTTAATTATAATATGGAAATTATAATTTAATAATATGGACAAAAGGTTATACCGCCTTAATGGCTGGTTTTATTTATTTGACATAATGTGACACCGCCTATATGGTCGGTCTTTAGATGACAGATGATTACCGCCTATATTGCTGGTGTATGGATAAATAATAACATCGTATTTATGGTCGGTTGGACTTAATTGAAAATCTGACTTAATGAGGATACCGCCAGTATGGTTGGTTGGTAATATCACTGATAATTTCTATATTATAATAAGGGAGATTTCTAAATTAGAAATAGTAAAGGTGTATCCATTAACCCCAGTATTTTATTTTTATTCTAGAGAAGTGATGAAACACAATATTAATAAGTTTAATAATTGATTTAATTATATAATGGGTAATTCTTTAGTTTGTTTATTGAATCTTAAGCTTAATGCTTCTTGTTGCCTGATCACCAATAAGATTGATTTGGTAAACTTAAAATGAATTTGACGAAGGGATTTTAGGTTTAGCCTTAGATTCAATAGCCCACGATCTTCTTTGAGGATAGATAACCCTTTAATAGATTTCCTTATAGGATAGACATATACCTGTCGGGCGGGGGTAGCCACCAGTGGAACTTGAACTTAATGAATTCAGGTAACTTGATTAACATAGACATATGATTAATTGTGTTATTTGGGTGTTTGCATCTGACCATCGACAGAGGCTTTTACATATCTTCGTGTTCCAGGTTAGCAAACTGATTTATTACACATATATAAGATAATAATCTATCATTAGAATAATATTGTGTAGAGTCATGACCCTAGATATTTGTGTCTTTTGTTATTTTCCTTAGTATTTTCTTTGTGTTTTTATTTATTTATTTGTTCAGCAAATCCACATTCAACCAACCAAAAGTAATCATTCCCTTCTCCCTATAATTAGATACCTGTAAATAAATAGTATCAATAATTAATAACAATAGTAATAATTAAGTCCTCGTGGGATCGATATTTTTATACTACTTGAACGATACATGCGCTTGTGTTATACGCGTGTGATTACACCGGTCAGATACTGATAGCAGTCACTAGGGTATTCGATCCACGAGGTCAAGTCAGAGTCAGAGTTTAGTTCATTTAGAAGCAAGGAAAGTCATGTAAAATATATATGTTGTATAATAAAGATTAAATATATATGCATTATAGGTGGCTACTGTTAGAGTTGTAATTTATAATAAAATTGAGTACTTAGCACTAAAAATGTTATGCATTTATGTTGATGAGTTGGCCAATGGTCTTATGCATGAGTTATATATAAAATAAGATTAGGAATTGTCAGAGAGTCAGAGGCTCAGGGAGATAGGACGGCCCATTCCCTGCCGGTAACATCTCCGGATTGGGGATGTTACAAATATGGTATCAGAGCATGGTCTAGGGAGTCAGTGATTGCAGTGGGTAGAGTGTCGGGGTATTGCAGTGGGTAGAGTGTCGGATCCGATCCTTGAGTACGTCCTCAAGTTCTATAGACAAGTTAATAAGGATTCCTAAAGTTATCTGAATTATCTTACTAGTAAAAGTAATCACAACCCTTATTTTAGCAGGAGATTCTTCTATTACCCTGGTTCATCCACTAGAGTTTAAGACAAGTTATGAGAATAAATAGTAAAGTTCTAAGAATAGTTTCGCAAAGAAGTGGGAAGAGAAAGCTATAAGAAAAGTAAAGGGTGGTATATAGATGTTCAAGCAACCAGAGCCAATAAGAGATAAAGGTACATAAACATATATATAAAGAAACACCATAACTTATAGTAAAGAGAATAAAATGATCCTGAGCAAGAATAAAAGATGCTGAGTAAACTGGAGTAAGACCTCTTCCTTCCTACGAAGACTCTTTTCCTCATCAAAGAATTCCCTCAAATTGATACGTATTCACATATTTCCATGGAATGTATATATTTACTCTTATACTCAGAGCCCAGTAAGGAGAAGAACCAGCAAATGAATGTATTTGACATGATAAACGAGTTGAGAAATGGCTAGGTAGCCAAACCAAAGAAGTTCAAAGGAATATAGATAAGAAGCATGAGACATAAGTCATATTGAGTTGAGCCAAATCTAGAAGCCATCATTGAATTGGAAACCCTTAAGGGACTAAAGACGCATAAGTGTGAAATGACCAGAGAGGGAGAATAATTCTCAGGAATATAGTATATAACTCATAAAGAGTCTCATTGTATTGAGAAGAAAGAACTAAATGCAGAGTAGCACCTGAACCAAAAGATTTAGTAGAGATGTCTTAGACAATTGAATTTAAAGGAGTTCCTAGGGAAACAAATATATGAGGAAGTTTAGGAAATTGAGATGAGAATGAGATCTATGTAGAGAAGCAAACCTTATAAAAAGAATTAATAAATGGGGTGTAGTAAGACTCTGAGAGAAAATAACGATTTAAGATGGTTAAATGACAGAAACTGGTAAGAAAAAGTATAGAGGCAACATGATAGATTATTTAGAGAGCATGACCCTAAAGAAGGTTAACAATAAAAGATAGTAAGATTAATCGATAGTAAGATTGATGATCAAGAGTGAATTTGAAACGAGAAATAATTTCGATAACACCTAACAACAATATCTTAGTGTGGGGGCCAACACTAGTAAGCATGGGATTTCTAGGCTTATAAATGAGCATAACATGCAAATACGGCATGGTCCACCCTTCCAACCCTTATTACCACAATAGTTAAGATAGACCTTGATGGTCGCCTCAGGATATCCCCAGAAATAGATAAAACCATAGTGTGGTAAATATCAATAAGATAGGTTAAGAGACAATTGAAATATAGTACCCTTCGAAAAAGAAGATAGAGATAGAGAACCCATAAGTTCTAGATATAAGATAAGAACAAAAAAGAAGAGGAAAGGAACTCCCAGTAAATAATTTAAAAGAGAGACTACCAAGATAGATTAATTGAAAACGGAAACATTACAACTTTAAACACGACCAATGACGCATATTAAATAACACTTCCCATTTAAGGATTGAAGAATGAGAGTAATAATAGGATACATTGTATAATTAATAACGACAAGTCTTTAGACATTAGCAAGAAAATGAAACTCTATTAAATATGGAATTGGAACAAATATAGCAAGTATATGAAGAGACAAAGACTACACCTGATAGGACAAGACTATGAAGATGACTGGAAGTGAGATACCCTACAAGTATAACTAAGAAAGGAAAAACAAGTCAGTATGGGAAGCAGTTAACCAAAAATATGTTAACAATAAATTTGTATACGAAATGAGTAACCAGCCATAGCTTAAGTTGACCAAACCATTGGGACGGCCTTAGTCATGGGTATGGGTAGTTGGTAGATATGTAGTATAGTAAGGAATCAAGAAGAACCACTAGAAAAACTACCTAGAATAAACATCTTAAGTACAAAAGTCATCGGTAGATAACATCAGTAAGCCAGGAAGCCATAGGCCATATAAATAAACAGAGATATTAGAACTTGAAGAAAATAGTTCATAAGCAATCAGAGCACACCAAAGAGAATATAGAAAGATAAATAGCAAAGATATGAGAAAGAATATTAAGATATAGTATTTGGAGCTAAGAAAGTATCTAGTAAGACATATCTTATAGGTCATTAAAGTGGTTACATTATAAAGAGTAGCAGAAAGAACCTGAAGGATACACAGATCAAAGGAAAGTAAAAGTTATTCACTACAGTACAAAGTACGATAATAATACATTAAACGTGAAGAATAATAAAATTCCCTAAGGATATTTAAAAAATTTATTGTCATGGCAAGAGACATAAGAGGTTTCATATCAGAATAGGACAAAGATTGATGTGAGGACATGTTGGACAATTATGACCTATAGAGTCACTATTTGTACAGATTATGGTGTTGTTGTATAAATTAACTATGTTACAAAAGAGATTGCTCTCTTATCATTTGTGATTAGATCACCAAGATGTATAAATGATATGAGGTCCCTATGATTTGTTCCTGGATTGAGAATGATATGAGACAGTATCAGTCCACGAAGGATAAATCATTAAATATCCCTAGTCAGAGTATTATCGAGATTGGACATCGATAATGCGTAAAAGACTAGTATTACACTTGTGCGCGTTGTGAGGGCATAACGACATAGTTCTCATATATTTGGGTATAGGATACTCATGCAAGTGTAATAGGAGGTTGTGTTTTACCGATGGTACGGGAAACAGCTTCGCTCTGGATAGACCCCATCGGAATTTCATTGGTATTATGACTATGTGTCTATGGAAGTCTGAAATCAGGGTAGGTGTATTTGGTATTAACCTGAGACTTGCACCGCTAATACTTTCAACAATCAATATACTTTGGTTTTGGTCGTCCAGGGCTTTAACCATTTTCTGTGTACGCCTCTTCTGGGTATATCGAGAATCGTAGTGTGTTGGGTGTGATGTCAAGACGGAAGTATCACTCCAGTCATATGGAGATGATGGTCACGTAGGATACGGGACTGGTTCTCTTATATGTTGCAACTATCGGGATATTATGACAAGGTCATGTATATCCGATTATAGAGACTAGTTACCAAAGATCCGACATGTGCTTCATACGGGGAAGACACAATTCTAGCCCCAGGCCTAGCACGTGACATCTGATAATGGATCGACATACACAATACTACGTATACTACGCCTGATATAGATCCTTATATTCCTGTAAGCATGTTTATGGAGAAATGGGTAGGCATGGCGCTTTGCTAGAAGCCAACCTTGTCTTGTCAATCGGTATAAACGTAGTACTAGGTACTTACGTGTTCGGATAGTCCGATGACCGAATTTACTGCCGACATATCCGGGGATCTCATGGGTCACTTCCCGAAGATTCATTGATGACGTATGACTCGCATTTTATTAATCTGGGATTAATAATGATGAGAGAGAAAATTAATCTGGGATTAATTACGGAGATATTTTATCTGGGATAAAATATCATTTAAAGAGAGATAACGATTAATTTGGAATTAATCGATAAATTAATATATTCGATATATTAAACGAAACTGGATTTCGACGCGAAATTAAAATTGGATTTTAATTCGGGCGAACGAATTAATTTATAATTAATTCGTTAGTGGCGTGAATAGTAATTATGCTTGGCCTGATTATTTAATTAAATTAGATTTAAATTACGACGCAACGGAAAATTCAATAATTTGGAATTAGCGAACCCGAGCCCGGGATTATTTGCGAGCGCATTCGCATTTCAAATTCGAGTGCGGTACGCAAGTCAAATCAAGCGTCAAATCATTAGTCACATCAAGCGTCAAATCGCTAGTCACTTCAAGCGTCAAATCACTTGTCACTTTGAGTGATGTGACTTGACAACTTGATTGACTTGATGTAAGTTGATGTTTGAGTGTTTGACACTCAAGTGTGATGGTTGATGTGAGTTGTTGGATTAATTAAAAGTTATTTACCTTTACTTGATTTTGGTATTTGACTTTTAATAATTATTGTATTAGATACACAATTGTAACAACAACCAACTAACACTCATCTCTCTCTTCCATCTATCTTCTCTCATTCACGCTCATGAGGGCTGTTTTCTTGCTTCTGGTTTGGCTCACTGCCGAGAGCAGTAAGAGAAGAAATTAAGTGATTTTGTTGCAAAATCAAAGTGCTAGCACACTCCGGAGTTGTCCGTAGGTGATAGGGAAACCCACCCGTGTGCATGGAATCGTTTCATCACAAATCTTGGAGCTTTAAAGACATCAATGGCCGAATTTTTGAAGATCAAAAACTGCCACTGCCGAACTTGGAGGAGGGTAGAAAAAGAATTGTTGTCTTCACCGCATCGTCTCAACCGATCGATGTAAGTATTCCGCAACTTCTCGATGTATTCACATATGTATTTTCATTGCTTGAAATGATCTTGGGATGCTTAGAAAATTCCAATAATGGTATCTATGAGCAAGGTTGAGCATGAAAATATTTTAGGGTTAAAATTGGGTAAAATGTGTTTGAGCATGATTTAATTAAATTGGATGTTTGAGTATGCTTAAAACATGTTTTATTGAGGATTGATTGGATCAATTTGATGAAATTATGATTGGATCATTTTTCCCCAAATTTTGTGGCTTGGCCGAAAATGACATGAACCCTAATGTCTTGGTATTTTGATTTTTTGATCATTGGATGTGTTGGAAATCATTTGGAAATGTTGATTTAATGTTGAATTTGATTCAATTGGATTGGATTTAAAATTGGACAAATAAATCACCATATTGCCGAGACAAATTGAGCATGTATTGGGTTTGATTTTTGTTAAATTGTGTTGGACATGATTTAATGTTGATAAGCATGATTAATTAGGCTAATTTGGTGTTTTGGAAATATTGATTTGGTTAATTAATTATGATATACACTTTATGTAATTAAATTGTAAAATGGGTTTTTGTAATTAATTATATTGGGCCTATTTTAGAAATTGGGCTTGTAATATTGTAATTGGTCTTATTGGGCTTGGTTGTACCAAGTTGGATTTAGGCTAAATTGGTTGGATCCAATATGGCCCAAAACCGCTTCCTTAAAGCCCAAATGCGACTA
This sequence comes from Zanthoxylum bungeanum, assembly GCA_019454045.1. NCBI lineage: Eukaryota > Viridiplantae > Streptophyta > Magnoliopsida > Sapindales > Rutaceae > Zanthoxylum > Zanthoxylum bungeanum. The sequence continues at coordinate 28,305 of SKCR01024375.1, read as the reverse complement.
ATGGACTTAAAGTTTAATTGGGCCTAATGGGCCTAAATTGATTTCTGGGCTTATGGGGTAACTCCCGGATTGGACTTTGGTTATTGGGTTTGACCCGAGTTGACCAAAAGTCCACGCCTTAAAGAAATTAATAAAAAGCCCATTGGACTTTAATTAAATTAATATTGGATATTAATCGGGCTTTGAGACCCGTAGCGATTAAATTTGGAATTTAAGTCGTAAAGGTTCGTTAAATAAGTGTAGTATTTAATTGAAATTAAATGACGAATTAGTGTTAAAGTTCGTACTTTAAGTACTTACTCGCAAAACGAGTTTGACTCGCACAAAATCAAATCATTGTTTGAACATTGGATGGTCATTAATTATCAGATTAATTAATTTTATTAGATTGATTGATAGCGTGCTTATGTGAATACATGGTTGCGATGCACGAATAATGTATATCGGATGGATATTAGATGGGTGGGGCAATTTTAGAAATTGTTGTAATAAATTTGGAATTTATTTAATTGACCTGCGTGTCCAGCCTTATTACCTCCTTACTCTTTGTATTCTCTTCTCACATATTCCCCTCAATGTAAATGAGGTTTATTTAGAAGTGTAGTGTAACGGGTAGAAGAAATATTGTGCTAGCGGGAGAGAGAAAGGGAGAGATTTGATCTAGGATCAATGTGTAAAGTATCCATCCGCATATCATTATTATTTTATTCATATGTGCTTTATTATGTGTTTAGAATGCATGTTTAAGGGTGTATGATGATGAGACCTTAACAAAGATAATAAATTGGTTGCCAATTTGCACTCGAAAAACCCTCGCACATATTAAGCGTTTTTCCTTCCATTGAGTGATTCTCACTCAAGATCCGAGACTGGCATTGGCTTGTGGCCAAAGTCAAGGCCTTTGTCTGTCAAGGATGTGTTTGAATTACGAAGGCTTTGTTCCATATTGGTGTCTTGTCTAAGTTGTGGTTTTTGGCCAAAGTCAAGACCACTTCTTGTCCATCGACATTGATTACGAAGCTTTCCATGGTCAATGGGTCACGCTTGATTGGGATCACTAAGTTTTTGTGCCAAAGCCAAGGCTTAGTTGATTCAGAGGAAAAAGGTTAGGTAATATATTGGATATATTGGCATATATAAGATATATGTTTCGGACTTGGATGTCCCCCTACTGGATCTAGGAATTGGATCGGATCCAATTGATCTTAGAGATCTACCTAGTTAATTATCAAACAATTTGTTGGCCAAAGTCAAGATTGTGTGATATTTAACGGGATCCTATCCCGCTAGGAAACACGGTTTCCCGAGTACTCGACAGAGGGTTAGAGGCTCGCCGAAAAATAGTGGGAGGTAAGAATTGAATTTTCAATATTCGTTTAATTACTTGCCATACGCGCTCAATCAAATATCATTCGTCATATAAATTAAATGTTAGTTGGACTAATATTTAAACATTGTTTTAATTAACAGTTGGACTGTATTCAAACAAATTAAAAGTATAGTTGATTAATGTAGTTGGACTATAACAATCATTATAATAAATAGTACCTAAATCGTTGATTAAATAGTTGGACTATTAAAATCAAGATAAAATTGAAAGATTGACATTTAAAAATAATCCTAAGGAAATTGTATTTAAATGGTTTAATTTTTCAAATTGGGAATAATTTCAGGATAGTCCTAGAAACTAATAAGTTACTTTATTTGATAAAATAACATATTAGGCCTAAGCCCGGAGTTAAGCAAATAGTAGAGCATAATCTTTGGAAGATTTATGTAATGATAACTTAAGTGCTTAATCCATTAAGCTTGTTGCAGTAGACTCATTAATTTCTTTTGTAGAACTAAGGGTTAGATCCTTAAAGTATGATACTGAATTGAAGGATCTTCATAAATCTATACTTAGATTTTAGAAGTACTAAAATTGTAATAATAACTCTTGGAGAGTTAGTGATTATTCTCAAGGAGACAAAGTCAAAATTTGCAATAGGCAAGTAGCGCAAGTCGCACTTTACTTCGATTTTCTAGAAACCCGAGGCTTGGCCAAAGGCTACTGGAATATGGAAAAGGGCAAAGGCAAAATCATTATAATCTTCTGGAAAGATAAAGGACATATCCCAAAATGTCTGCCAAAATATGGAAAACGGGATCGCGGAAGCGTGACTGCCGTTTCGACAAGGCAGACATGAAGGTATTGAAGACGAGCAAGGCTCTGACTTCAAATATGTTTGTCATATTATGTTCACTTCTAGTATTAAAATTGGATTTTAAATACTTAGTGTGATACATAAAATATATGTATTGATGTTCAGAATCTGTTATGAACAGGATACTGACTTCAATAGAGATTAATCTACAAATTGGAAACGGGACGAAAGTCGTTGTTTTAACCATAGATACCTAAGTTTAGGAACTACCCTTCGGGTGTGTACCTAAATTGGAAACTATTATAATGTAACTAGTTTGACTAGAAACATTATCTTTATATCAGTGTTCATCTGTTGCGGATGGACCTTTATATTCTAGAACACTAAAGTGTTTTATTATATAAAGATGATATTGAGATAAACGCATTATATGTGAATAACAGCATTTATATTTTGAATATAAATAAATCTCAAACGTATAACATGAGAAACAAATAGCTCAAACTGATTTGATCAGAAGAAACATATAGTGGCATTGTTGTCTGGGACACAATTAAACAAGACTCGTATATCCACACTTTGAAGAGTAGGTACTAGGAAATATTTGATTCTATTCAAATGAAAGTCTACGAATCTAGTTTATTGGGCAAAGTGCCTAAAACACTATTTGCTTGGTAAAAGTGCAAATACCACAGATTTGCTAGCCCTAGTCATAGTGAAGCAAGTGGGCCCATGTCTAGCTAGGCTAGAGGTGGATATGAATATTTCGTGACCTTTACGGATGTTGCATCGCGTTATGGTTATGTGTTTCTTTTGAAACACAAATCATAAACTTTTACAGTTTTCGACACAAAATAGACAAACAGATCGGCTAAAGTATTAACCGTCACGGTAAGACCGTAATGGAAAATACTTAGGCGATAAGTTTCTAATATACTTGAAAGTGTATAGTATTCTTTCAATGAGGACTCCTCCCGGAACACATCAATTTGACGGTGTGTTCGAACCGAGTAACCAAATTTTGTTAGACATGATAAGGTTAATCATGAGTCGCTCTGAACTACCATTTCCTTCAACGGATAAGCTATAAACAGTGCAGAACTTATTTTGAATAAGGTTCCATAAAATCTGTTTGACAGATTTCATATTAGATATGAACATGAAGAAACTAGGTTTCTCAATCCTGAAAATTTGGGAATGCTAGGCATATGTTTGGATGATACCAAACTAGAACCCAAATTGGATAAGTGCGAATTGTAGGTTATCCAAGGGAAACCATAAGTATAGTACTTATACAACTCACAAGAGAACAATTTTAATTGTTGCTCGCCATGCAATTTTCCTAAGAGGAATACCTATATGTAGTGGTAAGTGGGAGGATAGTAAAACTCGATGAAAATCAGAGTAATACTATTCCAGGCACCGAATCCTTAATGGAAAACATATAGTTCATCAAGGATGAAACTATACCAGTAATCTTCGTATACACAAGAACCGTGTATGTCAGAGAGAGTCAGAAATAACCTGGGGTATGGGTTTCTGATCTCACCTCATAAAGATGTCAATCTTGTTGAGGTATACCAACTGACTACGTACGAGGAAGTGATACAAGGTATCGACTCCCTTATGGCAAAGTGCCATGAATCCGAAATGGATTCCATGTATACAACTAAGTTTGGATACTAGTTGATGTACAGCAAGGCATTGTGCCTATTGGTACTTTATAAGTCTTCAAGGAAGACATATATGGAAGGCAACATACCAACGTACTAAGCTAGGCTTGTAACGGAAAGGTATCGTTATCAACATTGTGTTGATTATGATTCAACCTTTTACCTGTTGCCACGGTAAATCCATTTGGATAATGCTTGCTGATGCTGCATGTTTCATTTATGAAATATGACAGCTGAACGGTAAAATCGCTTTCCTAAAAAGGAAACCTTTTGGGAAGTTTACAACATGTTTTGGTATTGGTTTTGTCGTATGAAACTAGCAAACAAGGTTTGCAAGTTATTCGATCCATGTTTGGATTGAAGCAAGCATTAGGTTCTTGAAATTATCGTTTTGATGTAATCATAATAGTTTATGATTTAATTCAAAACGAAAATGATTCTTGTGTATATAAGGAGGTTTGTGGGAGCGCACTGACAGTGGCTGTCCTATATAAATAATGATAATATGTCATTTCTTGGAAATGATATTCCCATAATAACCGGTGAAAGCTAGGCTTTCGAGAAAACTCTCCAATAACTCATACATTGAAAAATGTATGTGACATGGTGTCCCATACGCTTTAAGCATATGGATTCACAATCGGGGCAATCCAAGTGACAGTCACTGGATTGAAATTAAGAACATCCTTTAGTTTCTTAGAGAACTAAGGATGCTGTCTTAATCTATGGAGAAGGAGATATAGTTCATAAGTCGCAAAATGGTACTATACAGTTTGAATAACGTTACAGTGAGCTGGAAATCTTCCAAGCAAGATACTGTCACCGAATAAACGACAAATTCGGGTTATTGCTGCAGCTGAGACAGCAATTGAAACCTTCTGGGTCGATAACAAATCTAATTAGAATAGATATAGTTCTATTAGCACATGAGCTAGGCGTCAGCACAGGCTAAAGAATTAATGGTCTCATCAACGATCCAGATACATACTTCAATATTCATCTGATTCGTTCGGATCATACATCGTGACGATGTGATGATTGAATAAATCACATCAGATGATAATCATACAAATCCGCTGACGAAAGCCTTTCCTCAGCAGTTTGAGCCAACCGTACATAGTTCGAGTGTAAGACACTCGAGTGACTGGCTATAGGCCAAGTGGGAGATTGTTGGACAATTATGACCCATATAGTCACTATTTGTACAGATCATGGTGTTGTTGTACAAATTAACTATGTGTCGAAGGAGATTGCTCTCTTATCATTTGTGATTAGATCACCAAGATGTATAAATGATAGGAGGTCCCTATGATTTGTTCCTGGATTGAGAATGATATGAGACAGTATCAGTCTACGAAGGATAAATCATTAAATATCCCTAGTCAGAGTATTATCGAGATTGGACATCGATAAATGCGTAAAAGACTAGTATTACATTTGTACGCGTTGTGAGGGCATAACGACATAGTTCTCATATATTTGGTTATAGGATACTCATACAAGTGTAATAGGAGGTTGTGTTTTACCGATGGTACGGGAAACAGCTTCACTCTGGATAGACCCCCTCGGAATTCCATTGGTAGTATGATTATGTGTCTATGGAAGTCCGAAATCAGGGAAGGTGTATTTGGTCTTAACCTGAGACTTGCACCGCTACTACTTACAACAATCAATATACTTTCGTTTTGGTCGTCCAGGGCTTTAACCGTTTTCTGTGTACGCCTCTTTTGGGTATATCGAGAATCGTAGTGTGTTGGGTGTGATGTCAAGACGGAAATGTCACTCCAGTCATATGGAGATGATGGTCACGTAGGATACGGGATTGGTTCTCTTATATGATGTAGCTATCGGGATATTATGACAAGGTCATGTATATCCGATTATACAGACTAGTTACCAAAGATCCGACATGTGCTTCGTACGGGGAAGACACAATTCCAGCCCCAAGCCTAGCACGTGACATCTGATACTGGATCGACATACACAATACTACGTATACTACGCCTGATATAGATCCTTATATTCCTGTAAGCATGTTTCTGGAGAATTGGGTAGGCATGGTGCTTTGCTAGAAGCCAACCTTGTCTTGTAAATCGGTATAAACGTAGTACTAGGTACTTACGTGTTCGGATAGTCCGACGACCGAATTTACTGCCAACATATCCGGGGATCTCATGGGTCGCTTCCCGAAGATTCACCGATGACGTATGACTCGCACTTTATTAATCTGGGATTAATTAATGATGAGAGAGAAAATTAATATGGGATTAATTACGGAGATATTTTATCTGGGATAAAATATCATTTAAAGAGAGATAACGATTAATTTGGAATTAATTGATAAATTAATATATTCGATATATTAAACGAAATTGGATTTCGACGCGGAATTAAAATTGGATTTTAATTCGGGCGAACGAATTAATTTAGAATTAATTCGTTAGCAACGTGAATAGTAATTATGCTTGGCATGATTATTTAATTAAATTAGATTTAAATTACGACGCAATGGAAAATTCGATAATTTGGAATTAGCGAACCCGAGCCCGGGATTATTTGCGAGCGCATTCGCATTTCGAATTCGAGTGCGGCACATAAGTCAAATCAAGCGTCAAATCATTAGTCACATCAAGCGTCAAATCACTAGTCACTTCAAGCGTCAAATCACTTGTCACTTTGAGTGATGTGACTTGACAACTTGATTGACTTGATGTAAGTTGATGTTTGAGTGTTTGACACTCAAGTGTGATGGTTGATGTGAGTTGTTGGATTAATTAAAAGCTATTTACCTTTACTTGATTTTGGTATTTGACTTTTAATAATTATTGTATTAGATACACAATTGTAACAACAACCAACTAACACTCATCTCTCTCTTCCATCTATCTTCTCTCATTCCACGCTCATGAGGGCTGTTTTCTTGCTTCTGGTTTGGCTCACTGCCGAGAGCAGTAAGAGAAGAAATTAAGTGATTTTGTTGCAAAATCAAAGTGCTAGCACACTCCGGAGTTGTCCGTAGGTGATAGGGAAACCCACCCGTGTGCATGGAATCGTTTCATCACAAATCTTGGAGCTTTAAAGACATCAATGGCCGAATTTTTGAAGATCAAAAACTGCCACTGCCGAACTTGGAGGAGGGTAGAAAAAGAATTGTTGTCTTCACCGCATCGTCTCAACCGATCGATGTAAGTATTCCACAACTTCTCGATGTATTCACATATGTATTTTCATTGCTTGAAATGATCTTGGGATGCTTAGAAAATTCCAACAGGACAGGCTACAAATATAGTATAATTTTGGAACTGATTATTATACGAATAGTCAAAATATAAAATGTTGAATATAATTAGAGGTTAGAAATAAGATTCTGTAAGCATAAATGTAGTTATAGTATGACGGTAAGTTAAAGTACTAAGCAGAAGTTCATTAAAGCCTATAAACTTTAAAGTAGTGTATACAAGCATAACAAGAGATTCCCATAAGTTTTGATATTAAGTTTAGAGTGTAGGAATAGGAAGAAAGTTAAGGAAGATAATGTTGGCGACTTGGTCGCATAAATGGATTTTGATGACGTCAACAAGAAAGAAGACTTCGACGTGCAAACACGAAGCAATACAAAAAGTGTCGAAGCATATGGGGTGAAGAGCGAGAATGTGAAGACTTGCGGCAAATTGAAGAATATATTGCGAAGTCTAAGCTTATGATTTAAATTGTAATGTGAATTGTAATATTCAAGTGTTTAAGCTCATAGGGATCATGCACATTCACTTAGATGTATTAGTATCATGACAAAATGCCTTAAAACCTTAATTACTCTGCATTTTGGTCTGAGACCGTCATGTTAGGTTTATATCTAGGTCCCAAGATCAAACAAGACATGAAATACATGTGTGAATACATCAAAGGAGGTAGCGGAATACTCACATCGATTGGTTGAGACGAATCGGCAACAAACGAAATTGATTATTCCCTTGCAAAAACGCAACTGCAGTGCAGTCCACTGCTTGACAGTTTCAGTTTTGAGTCAAGTTTTGAGCTTCGAATCTTCGTTAAATGGTTCCCGACTCATGGGTGAACCTCCCTACCACCTTCGCAAGTCTTTCAGAGTGCTAACTCTTCTTGATTTTGCCACAAAATCAAGCACATTGCTTCCCAAACTCACGCCCAAAATGAAGAAAACCAGTGAGCATTTTACTGCCCATTTGGGCGTGAATAATGAAAGAGAAAGAGAGGAGGGAAAGTGTGTATTAGGTTTGTAAAGCATTTCCAAAATGCCTTATATATTTTTCATAAAAATATATTAAACATTTACCAAACAATTAATTAAAATCAATTGGTAAATACTTTCCACCAACTTACACTATTTCACCAAAACACATCACTATTCATTTTCACTTTAGTAAAGTGGCATGTCTTTCAATCAATCAATCACATCACTCAAAGTGACGTTTGATTTGACACTTGATGTGACGAATGATTTGACGCTTGATGTGACTTGTGTTACCGCACTCGAATTCGAAATACGAATGCGCTCGCAATCACACTCGGGCTCGGGTTCACTAATTCTCAATTAGCGAATTTTCCGTCGCGTCGTAATTAAATGATTACGCCTAGCGAATTCACTGTTCACGTCGCTAACGAATTAATTCTAAATTAATTCGTTCGCCCGAATTAAAATCCAATTTCAATTCCGCGTCGAAATCCAATTTCGTTTAATATATCGAATATATTAATTTACCGATTAATTCTAAATTAATCATTCTCTCTCTTTAGACGATATTTTATCCCAGATAAAATATTTCCGTAATTAATCCTAGATTAATTTTCTCTCTATTATCAAATTAATCCCAAATTAATAAATGTGTGAGTCATGCGTCATCGGTGGATCACTGGGAAGCGACCCATGAGATCCCCGGATATGTTGGCAGTAAATACGGTCGTCGGAGTATCCGAATCACGTATGTACCAAGTACTACGTTCTATCGATTTACGAGACAAGGTTGGCTTCTAGCAAAGCACGAAGTCTACCCAATTCTCCGGTCATATTCATCTAAGAATATTTAAGATCTATATCAAGCGTAGTATACCAAGTATCGTGTATATCGGCCCAGTATCGGATAGTCACGTGCTAGGGCTGGGGCTGGATAAGTGTCTGCCCCGTCCGAAGCACATGTCGGATGTCTGGTAACTAGTCTCTATAATCGGATATACATGACCTTGTCATAATATCCCGATGGCCGGCCAGCACTTAAGAGCACTAATACCGTATCCTGCGTGACATCATCTCCACTATGACTGGAGTGATACTTCCGTTTTGACATCACACCCAATACTCTACGATTCTCAATATACCCAGCATTGGCGTACACAGAACCGGTTAGAGTCCTAGACGACCTCAACTAAAGTATATTGATTATCGTAAGCATTAGCGGTGCAAGTCTCAGGTTAAGACCAAATACACCTACCCTGATGTCGGACTCCCATAGACACATAGTCATAATACCAATGGGATTTCGAGGGGTCTATCCAGAGCGAAGCTGTTTCCCGTACCATCGGTGAAACACAACCTCATATCGCACTTGCATGAGTATCCAATACCCAAATATATGAGAACTATGTTGTTGTGCCCTCACAACGCGCACAAGTGCAATACTAGCCTATTCCGCATTATCGATGTCCAGTCTCGATAATACTACGACTAGGGATATTTAATGATTAATCCTTCGTGGACTGATACTGTCTCATATCATCTCAATCCAGGAACTAATCATATGGACCTCTCTTCATTTATATATCTAAGGTGATCTAATCACAAATGATGAGAGTGCAATTTCCTTGTCACATAGTTAATTTGTACAATAACACTATGATCTGTACAAATAGTGACGCTATGGGTCATATTATCCAACAATCTCCCACTTGGCACATAGCCAGTCACTCGAGTGTCTAACACCCGAACTATGTACGGTTCACACAAATTGCTGAGAAAAGGTTTTCGTCAGCAGATTTGCATGATTATCGTCTGACGTGATTTATACGATCATCACATCGCCACGATGTATGATCCGAACGAATCAGATGAATATAGAAGTATATATCTGGATCGTCGATGAGACCTTTAATTCTTTAGCCTTGTGCTGACGCCTAGCTCAGCTGCTAACAGAACTATATCTAATCTAATTAGATTTATTATCGACCCAAATGGCTTCTATTGCTGCCTCAGCTGTAGCAATAATCCGCATTTGTTGTTTATTCGGCAACAGTATCTTGCTCGGAAGATTTCCAGCTTACTGTCCCGTTATTCAAACTTTATAGTACCGCAATATTTAACTGTTTGGAAACTTGCGGTAGTGATCCCAGTCACTTCAAGTTCTCATTCTCCATAGTTTAAGACAGCATCTTTAGTTCTCTAAGATACTAACAGATGTCCTTAACTTCAATCAATGACTATCACTTGGATTGACCCGATTGTGACTCCATATGCTCAAAGCGTATGAGACACCATATCAAGTACATTTTAAATGTACAATTTCTCAGAGAGTGTTAACAACTCCAAATCTATCCCAGTAGATCTTTATTCCTTGAATAAAGGCTGTTACTCCCCAGAATTCTACGGAGAATATCTATGAAAGCCAGCTTTCACCAATTGCTTTATGGGAATTTCATTATCAGTGCTCTCCTACTAACCTCCTTATATACACAAGAATCATTTCGTTTTGAGTTAAATCATAAACCATTATGATTACATCAAAACGTCAGTTCCAAGAACCTTAAGCTTGCTTCAATCCAAACATGGATCGAATAACCCGCAAACCTTGTTTGTCGGTTATACAAAATCGTCAGGATGTTGAAAATATCCTCCAAAAGGTTTCCTTTTCAGGAAGGCGATTTTGATCTTTAACTAACACATTTCATAAATGAAATATGCAGTATCAACAAGCATCATCAAAATGGATTTACTATGGCAACAGATAAAAGGTTGAACCATTATTAACATAATGTTGATAACGATACCTTTCCGTCACAAGGCTAGCTTTAGTACGCTGGTATGTTGCCATCCATGTATGTCTTCCTTGAAGACGTTTACAGTACCAATAGGCACAATACCTTGCGGTACAACAACTAGTATCCAAACATAGTTGTTATACATGGAATCCATTTCGGACTCATGGCACTTTGCCATAATAGGGAGTCGATACCTCGTACCACTTCCTTGTACGTAGTCGTTTGGTATTCCTCAATAAGATTTACATCTTTAAGGGGTTACATCAGAAACCCATACCCCAAGTTGTTTTCTGATTCTCTCCGATCTACGCGATTCTTGTGTATTTGAAGATTAATGGTTTAGTTTCATCCTTGATGAACTATTTATGTTCCATTACGGACTTCGTGCCTTGAACAATATTACCCCGATTTTCATTGAGTTTTACTGTCCTCCCACTTACCACTGCATATCGATATTCCTCTTAGGAAAACCGCATGGCGAGAAACAATCACATTGTTCTCTTATGAGATATATAAGTACTATACTTATGGTTTTCCCTAGGATAACTTATAATTGGCACTTATCCAATTTGATTTCTAATTTGGTATCCCAAACGTTATGCCCGGCACCCCAAATATTAGAATGAGAAACCCATGTTTTTCCTGTTCATATCTCCTATATGATATCTGTCAAACAGGTTTTTCATGGAACCTTATTCTAAATAAGTTTTGCACTGTATATACATATCCGTTGAAGGAAATGGTAGCTCAGAGCGACTCGTGATAAACTTTATCATGTCCAACAAAATTCGGTTTTTAGTTTGGACACACCGTCAAACTGACGTGTCTCGGGAGGAGTCCTCATCTGAAAGAATATTGTACTCTTTCATGATATTTTTGATACTTACTGCTTAAGTATTTTCATTACGGTCTTACCATGACGGCATAATACTATAGTCGATCTATTTTATCTACTTCGTGTCGAAACTCTAATAGTTTCCGATCTGTGTTCTTCAAAAGAAACACATAACCATAACGTGATGCCACATCCGTTAAGGTCACGAAATATTCATATTCACATCTAGCCTAGCTAGATATGGGCCCACTTTCTTCACAATGAATAGGGCTAACAGATCGATGGCATTTTCACTATTACCAAGTAAATAGTGTTTTAGGTACTTTACCTAATAAACTAGATTCGTAGACTTTATTTGAATAGTCAAATCAGTCCTAGTACCCACTCTTCAAAAGTGTGGATATACGAGTCTTGTATAATTGTGTCCCAGACAACAATGCCACAAATAAGTCTCTACTTGATCAAATCAATTTGAGCTATTTATTTGTCATTTTATATGTTTTGAGATTTTAATTATATTCAAAATATAAATTCTGTTATTCACATCTAATGTGTTTATCTCAGTATCATCTTTATATAATGAAACACTTAGTGTTCTAGAATATAAAGGTTTATCCACAATGGATTAAACACTGATATAGAGATAATGTCTCTAGTCAAACTAGTTACATTATAACTGTTCCTAATTTAAGTACACACCCGAAGGGTAGTTCCTAAACTTAGGTATCTACGGTCGAAACAGCGACTTTCGTCCCGTTTCCGATTCGCAGAGCAATCTCAGCTTGAAGTCAGTATCCTGCTCAAAGCAGATTCTGAACATCATACATATATTTTATGTACCACACTAAGTATTTAAAATCTAATTTCAATACTAGTTGTGAACATAAGTTTGACAAACATTTTTAAAGTAAGAGCCTTGCCCTTTTTTTTAATTCCTTCGTGTCTGCCATATCCAAATGGTAGTCACTTTGGGATATGTCAATTATCCTTTTCAATATTTCAAGAACCTTAGGCCAACCTTGGGTTTTTTAGAATATCGAAACAATGTGCACCTCGTGCTACATGCCCAATTGCAAATTTGACTTTATCTCCTCTAGAATAGTCAATTAACCTCCAAGAATTATAATTGCCAATAATTTAAAATTATTATATTAATATTCTCTTTGTTAAACCTTTTTTCTTATAAATCTAAAATTAGATTTATGACAAGTTATTAAATTAAGCACTAAAGTTATCATCACATAAATCTTCCAAAGATTTTATGCCTACTATTTTTGCTTATTTTGGGCTTAAGGTATAATAAGTTATTTTATCAAATAAAGTAACCTATTATTTATTCCCAATTTGAAAATTAAAACATTTAAAATATTTTAATCCCAGATTATATTTTAAATATCCAACTTTTCAATTTTATCTTGATTACAATAGTCCAACTATTTAATCAACGATTAGTGGTACTATATATATTATAATGATTATAATAGTCCAACTATATAATCAAATATAATCCAATTTAATTAACCTCAATTACATTGATTACTATAATCCAATTATAAAATCAACTGTAAACTGAATTAATTAATTCAAATATATTGATTAATATAATCCAATTATATATAATCAAGTATAATACAGTCCAACTGTTTATTAAAACAACATTTAAATATTAGTCCAACTAACATTTTAATATTACGACGAAATAATTTGAATGAGCGCGTATGGCGAGTAATTGAACGAATATTGCAAATTCAATTCTTGCCTCCCACTATTTTTCGTCGAGCCTCTAACCCTCTGTCGAGTACTCGGGAAACTGTTTCCTAGTGGGCTAGGATCCCGTTAAATATCACACAATCTTGACTTTGGCCAACAAATTGTATGATAATTAACTAGGTAGATCTCGAAGATCAATTGGATCTTATCCAACTCCTAGATCCAGTAGGTGGACATCCAAGTCCTAAACATATATCTTATATATGCCTATATATCCAATATATACCCTAACCTTTTTCCTCTGAATCAACTAGGCCTTGGCTTTGGCACAACAAACCTAATGATCCCAGTCAAGCGCGGACCCATTGACCATGGAAGCTTCGTAATCAATGTCGATGGACAAGAAGTGGTCTTGACTTTGGCCAACAAACCACAACTTGGACAAGACACCAATATGGAACAAAGCCTTCGTGATTCAAACACATCTTCGACGGACAAGGGCTTGACTTTGGCCAACAACCCATGCCAATCTAGGATCTTGAGCAAGAATCACTCAATGGAAGGAAAAGACGCATGATATTTGATGAGGGCTTTTCGCGTGCAAATTGGCTACCAATTTAATTATCTTTGTTAAGGTCTCATCATCATACACCCTTAAACATGCATTCTAAATACATAATAAAGCGCATATGAAATAAAATAATAATGATATGCGGATGGATACTTAACATTTTGATCCTAGATCAAATCTCTCCCTTTCTCACTCAAGCTAGCACTTGTATTACTTCTACCCGTTACACTACACTTCTAAAGAAACCTCATTTACATTGAGGGGAATAGGTGAGAAGAGAATACAAAGAGAATAGAGGTGATAAGGCTGGACACGCAGGTCCAATTTAATAAATCGAATTTATTACAACAATTTCCAAAATTGCCCCACCCGACTAATATCCATCCGATATACATTATTCATTCATCACAACCACGTATTCACACATAAGCATGCTATCAATCAATCTAATCAAATTAATTAATCTGATAATTATGTGATCATCCAATGTTCAAACAACGATTTGATTTGGTCGAGTCAAACTCGTTTTGCGAATAAGTACTCAAAGTACGAATTCATGAATTAAATTAAACTACATCATTAAATCCAATTTAACATGTATTTAATACTAATTCACTATTCAATTCCAAATTAAATATTACACTTTATTTAATAAACCTTTAACGACTTAAATTCCAAATTTAATCGCTTCGGGTCTCAAAGCCCGATTAACGTCCAACGTCAATTCAATTCAAGTCTAATGGGCTTTAATTAATTTCTTTAAGGCGTGGGCTTCGGCAACCAAAGCCCAATCAAGGAGTAACCCCATAAGCCCAGAAATCAATTTAGGCCCATTAGGCCCAATTAAACTTTAAAGGTTTATAAGTCGCATTTGGGCTTTATGGTAGTGGTTTTGGGCCCAATTGGATCCAATCCATTTGGCCTAAACCCAACTTGATAAAATCAAGCCCAATAAGCCCAATTACAACTTAATAAGCCCAAATCCAATTTAAAGGCCTAATTCATTAAATTACACAAATCCAATTTCGCAATTTAATTACCTAAAGTGCATTACATGATTAATCACCCAAATCAATATTTCCAAAACATGAAATTAGTCCAATTAATCATGTTCATTATCATCATCACATGTCCAACACATAAATGAAAAAATCAAACCCATTACATGCTTTAAAGTCTCGGCCAAGGAAGTATTTTGTGTCCGATTGGTTTCAATCCAATCAAACCCACAATCGACATTAAATCAACATCCTAAATGATTTCCAACACATCCAATGTTCAAAAATCAAAATACCAAGACATTAAAGGGCATATGGAATTCGGCCAACATAAGAAATTTTGGGATTTTATGTTCAATTCAAAATTCAATCCAATTGACTTCAAATTAACATCATCCTTCATGATTCTAACTCATCCAATGAATCAAAATCAAAAATTCCAAGATTCCAAATTATACATACTTCGGCCAACACTCCAAATTTGGGGAAAATTGTTCCAAACACATTTTCTTGAAATTGATCAAATCAATCTTCAATACAACATATATTAAGCATGCTCAAACATCCAATTTCAAAAAATCATGCTCAAAACAAAATACCCAATTTTAAGCCCTACATTTTCATGCTTGAACCTATAGCTCTTGATGCCATTGTTAGGTTATATCTAGGTCCCAAGATCAAACAAGCATGAAAACATGTGTGAATACATCAAGGAGGTAGCGGAATACTCACATCGATCGGTTGAGACGAATCGGCAACAAACAAAATTGATTATTCCCTTGCAAAAACCAACTGCAGTGCAGTCCACTGCCTTGACAGTTTCAGTTTTGAGTCAAGTTTTGAGCTCGAATCTTCGTCGAATGGTTCCCGACTCATGGGTGAACCTCCCTACCACCTTCGCAAGTCTCTCGGAGTGCTAGCTTCTTGATTTTGCCACAAAATCAAGCACATTGCTTCCCAACTCACGCCCAAAATGAGAAAACCAGTGAGCATTTTACTGCCCATTTGGGCGTGAATAATGAAAGAGAAAGAGAGGAGGGAAAGTGTGTATTAGGTTTGTAAAGCATTTCCAAAATGCCTTATATATTTTTCATAAAAATATATTAAACATTTACCAAACAATTATTAAAATCAATTGGTAAATACTTTCCACCAACTTACACTATTTCACCAAAACACATCACTATTCATTTTCACTTTATTAAAGTGACATGTCTTTCAATCAATCAATCACATCAATCAATCACATCACTCAAAGTGACATTTGATTTGACGCTTGATGTGACGAATGATTTGACGCTTGATGTGACTTGCGTTGCCGCACTCGAATTCGAAATACGAATGCGCTCGCAATCACACTCGGGCTCGGGTTCGCTAATCTCAATTAGCGAATTTTCCGTCGCGTCGTAATTAAATGATTACGCCTAGCGAATTCACTATTCACGTCGCTAACGAATTAATTCTAAATTAATTCGTTCGCCCGAATTAAAATCCAATTTCAATTCCGCGTCGAAATCCAATTTCGTTTAATATATCGAATATATTAATTTACCGATTAATTCTAAATTAATCATTCTCTCTCTTTAGACGATATTTTATCCCAGATAAAATATCTCGTAATTAATCCTAGATTAATTTTCTCTCTCTTCTCAATTAATCCCAGATTAATAAATGTGCGAGTCATGCGTCATCGGTGGATCACTGGGAAGCGACCCATGAGATCCCCGGATATGTTGGCAGTAAATACGGTCGTCGGAGTATCCGAATCACGTACGTACCAAGTACTACGTTCTACCGATTTACGAGACAAGTTGGCTTCTAGCAAAGCACGAAGTCTACCCAATTCTCCAGTCATATTCATTAAGAATATTTAAGATCTATATCAAGCGTAGTATACCAAGTATCGTGTATATCGGCCCAGTATCGGATAGTCACGTGCTAGGGCTGGGGCTGGATAAGTGTCTGCCCCGTCCGAAGCACATGTCGGATGTCTGGTAACTAGTCTCTATAATCGGATATACATGACCTTGTCATAATATCCCGATGGCCGGCCAGCACTTAAGAGCACTAATACCGTATCCTGCGTGACATCATCTCCACTATGACTGGAGTGATACTTCCGTCTTGACATCACACCCAATACTCTACGATTCTCAATATACCCAGCATTGGCGTACACAGAACCGGTTAGAGTCCTAGACGACCTCAACTAAAGTATATTGATTGTCGTAAGCATTAGCGGTGCAAGTCTCAGGTTAAGACCAAATACACCTACCCTGATGTCGGACTCCCATAGACACATAGTCATAATACCAATGGGATTCCGAGGGGTCTATCCAGAGCGAAGCTGTTTCCCGTACCATCGGTGAAACACAACCTCCTATCGCACTTGCATGAGTATCCAATACCCAAATATATGAGAACTATGTGTTTGTGCCCTCACAACGCGCACAAGTGCAATACTAGCCTATTCCGCATTATCGATGTCCAGTCTCGATAATACTACGACTAGGGATATTTAATGATTAATCCTTCGTGGACTGATACTGTCTCTTATCATCTCAATCCAGGAACTAATCATATGGACCTCTCTTCATTTATATATCTAAGGTGATCTAATCACAAATGATGAGAGTGCAATTTCCTTGTCACATAGTTAATTTGTACAACAACACTATGATCTGTACAAATAGTGACGCTATGGGTCATATTATCCAACACGTCATATCAGTCCCTTACCGGTATCCATACTGGTGAGATGCTTTGTTATGCATGCTCACTGGAATCGGAATGGACCTTACCGGTCACCATACCGGTGAGCCCAATGGCTAGTTCCCTTACTGGAACCGGCATACCCTAAACCGGTCTTCATACCAGTGACCTTTCCGGTCTAGCTCTTCATTGTGCAATCTTACTGGAATCGGCACGGACCATACCGGTCCTCATATCGATTACCATACCGGTCTAACATATACTTTCCCAACGGTCATATAGCCGTTAGTATCTGTTGGAAACCCAGACCGGCATACCGGTCTCCATACCGGTTTCCATACCGGTCTAGCTGTAAGTTGGGGAATGCTTTGCATTTTATTATAAATAGGACCCCAACTCATTTGCCTTAGAGAGACATCATTTTACATCTTCATACATTCTCCAAGGCAAATACAAGAGTGTTAAAAACCTCATAAAACTCATACAAGCTCACATACACTACACCTTCATATATTTAGTAGTGAGCTTAGAACACTTGGATTTGTAACTTACACAATCTTCTTAATATTTGTAAGTTTTCCAAGTGTGTTTTACAATTTCTATATCAAAACACTTGTGGTTGTGAAATCCCATTATTTTGGGTAGTTGTAAAGGTTGTGAGTGCACCTACGAACAAAACTCAAAAGTGTAAAAGGTTCGGAGTGTGCGTTTGCGGAAAACTATTGGTTGCAGGTGAACCACGAAACTCGATTTTAGTGGAAATCTTCAAGTGAGGCTTGGGGGAGTAGACTAGGCACGTTTGGCCGAACCACTATAAATCGCGGAGTCGTATTTCTCTATCCTTATTCTTTTACTTATTTGCAAGTTAATTTATATTTATGTATTGAGTAGAAATCTTGCATATAGGTTATTAATCGAAATAGAGAAATATTAACCTAAGTGCCCATTTGGTAATAAGAGCTAAAAATCGGCAAAGATTTATTTAATTCTGCACTTATAGCGATAACCCAATTCACCCCCCTCTTGGGAAATAGAGATTGTTTGTCGCTATTGCTTGTAGAAACTTTAATTGGTATCAGAGCGAGGTATTCTTGTTGGATAATATGACCCATAGCGTCACTATTTGTACATATCATAGTGTTGTTGTACAAATTAACTATATGACAAGGAAATTGCACTCTCATAATTTGTGATTAGATCACCTTAGATATATAAATGAAGAGAGGTCCATATGATTAGTTCCTGGATTGAGATGATATGAGACAGTATCAGTCCACGAAGGATTAATCATTAAATATCCCTAGTCGTAGTATTATCGAGACTGGACATCGATAATGCGGAATAGGATAGTATTGCACTTGTGCGTGTTGTGAGGGCACAGCAGCATAGTTCTCATATATTTGGGTATTGGATACTCATGCAAGTGCGATAGGAGGTTGTGTTTCACCGATGGTACGGGAAACAGCTTCGCTCTGGATAGACCCCTCGGAATCCCATTGGTATTATGACTATGTGTCTATGGGAGTCCGACATCAGGGTAGGTGTGTATGGTCTTAACCTGAGACTTGCACCGCTAATGCTTACGACAATCAATATACTTTAGTTGAGGTCGTCTAGGACTCTAACCGGTTCTGTATACGCCAATGCTGGGTATATTGAGAATCGTAGAGTATTGGGTGTAATGTCAAGACGGAAGTATCACTCCAGTCATAGGGGAGATGATGTCACGCAGGATATGGAATTACTGCTCTTAAGTGCTGGCCGGCCATCGGGATATTATGACAAGGTCATGTATATCCGATTATAGAGACTAGTTACCAGACATCCGATATGTGCTTCGGACGGGGCAGACACTTATCCAGCCCCAGCCCTAGCACGTGACTATCCGATACTGGGCCGATATACACGATACTTGGTATACTACGCTTGATATAGATCTTAAATATTCTTAGATGAATATGACCGGAGAATTCGATAGACTTCACGCTTTGCTAGAAGCCGATCTTGTCTCGTAAATCGGTAGAACGTAGTACTTGGTACGTACGTGATTCGGATACTCCGACGACCGTATTTACTGCCGAATTATCCGGGGATCTCATGGGTCGCTTCCCGATAATGCACCGATGACGCATAACTCGCACTCATTAATAATCTGGGATTATATAGAAGAGAGAGAAAATTAATCTAGGATTAATTACGGAGATATTTTATCTAGGATAAAATATCGTCTAGAGAGAGATAACGATTAATTTGAAATTAATCGATAAATTAATATATTCGATATATTAAATGAAATTGGATTTCGACGCAGAATTGAAATTGGATTTTAATTCAGGCAAACAAATTAATTAGAATTAATTCGTTAGCGACGTGAATAGTGAATTCGCTAGGTGTAATCATTTAATTACGACGCGACGGAAAACTCGCTAATTAGGAATTAGCGAAATCGAGCCCGAGTGTGATTGCGAGCGCATTCGTATTTCGAATTCGAGTGCGGCAACGCAAGTCACATCAAGCGTCAAATCATTCGTCACATCAAGCGTCAAATCAAATGTCACTTTGAGTGATGTGATTGATTGTGTGATTGATTGATTGAAAGACTTACATCACTTTATTAAGTAATGAATAGTTGATGTAAGTTGATGGAATAGTGTTGGTGGTTGAGATAGCCATTTCCATTTGATTTTATTTGATAATAAAAATGGTATATGCTTATTATTTTTGGAAAATATATAAAGCAAATTTTGGTAATTCATTTACTAAGTCAACCATAACACTTCCTCTCCTTTTTCTCTCCATCATCACACGCCCAAGGGGCTGTTTTCTCCTCTTCTTCACAGCTCACTGTCGTGAGCTTCAAGGGAAGCATGAGTGTGTTTTTGTTGCAAAAATGCAAGTGCTAGCACACTTACGAGACTTGCGAAGGTGTTAGGGAAGTCCACCCATGAGGCGGGATCCGTTCGACGAAGCTTGAAGCTTGACGAAGGACCAAATTTGAAGCCAAAACAGTGAGTTTATTCACTGCAGTTCACGCCCAAAACAGTGGGGAATTTCAAGTTTTGTTGCTTGCCGCGTCTCTCAACCGATCGATGTGAGTATTCCGCTACCTCCGTTGATGTATTCACACATGATTTCATTGCTTGTTTGATCTTGGGACCTAGATAAAACCTAACAATGGCATCAAGAGCCTTAGGTTCAAGCATGAAAAATTGTAGGGCTTAAAATTGGGTATTTTGTATTTGAGCATGATTTTATAAAATTGGATGTTTGAGCATGCTTAATATATGTTATATTGAATATTTATTTGATCAATTTCAACAAAATGTTGATTGGATCAATTTTGCCCAAAAAATGTTACCTTGGCCGAATGTGGATGAATTTTGGATTCTTGGAATTTTTGGTTTTGATTCATTGGATGAGTTAGAATCATGTAGGTGATGTTAATTTGAAGGCAATTAGATTGAATTTTGAATTGAACATAAATCCCAAAATTCTCATGTTGGCCGAATTGGTGAATGCCCTTGAATGTCTTGGTAATTTTGATTTGTTAATTGGATGTGTATGAAATCAAATTGGATGGTGATTTAATGTCGATTTGGGTTTCGATTGGATTGAAACCAAATCGGACACAAAATCCTCATTGGCCGAGCTTAGAAGCATGTAAAATGAGTTTGATTTTTCATTTTGTGTGTTGGACATATGATAATGAATTGAGTATGATTAATTGGACTAATTTAGTGTTTTGGAAATGTTTATTTAGTTATTAATCATATATGCCTTTGGTAATTAAATTGCGGAATTGGATTCATGTAATTAGTATTTAGGCCTTAAATTGGATTGGGCTTCTAGTGTTGTAATTGGGCTAATTGGGCTTGATTTATCAAGTTGGTTTAGGCCACAATGGATTGGATCCAATTGGGCCAAAAACCACTCCATAAGCCCAAATACAACTTATAAACCTTTAAAGTTCAATTGGCCTAATTGGCCTAACTTGATTTCTGGGGCTTATGGGGTTACTCCTTGATTGGGCTTTGGTTGCCGAAGCCCACGCCTTAAAGAAATTAATTAAGCCCCTTATGTTGGATAATATGACCCATAGCGTCACTATTTGCACAGATCATTGTGTTGTTGTAGCAAATTAACTATGTAATAAGGAAATTGCACTCTCATCATTTGTGATTAGATCACCATAGATATATAAATGAAGAGAGGTCCCTATGATTAGTTCCTGGATTGAGATGATATGAGACAGTATCAGTCCACGAAGGATTAATCATTAAATATCCCTAGCCGTAGTATTATCGAGACTGGACATCGATAATGCGGAATAGGCTAGTATTGCACTTGTGTGCGTTGTGAGGGCACAACGACATAGTTCTCATATATATAAGTGTTGGATACTTATGCAAGTGCGATAGGAGGTCGTGTTTCACCGATGGTACGGGAAACAGCTTCGCTCTGGATAGACCCCTCGGAATCCCATTGGTATTATGAATATGTGTCTATGGGAGGCCGAAATCAAGGTAGGTGTGTATAGTCTTAACCTGAGACTTACATCGCTAATGCTTACGACAATCGATATACTTTAGTTGAGGTCGTCTAGGACTGTAACTAGTTCTGTGTACGCCAATGCCGGGTATATTGAGAATCGTAGTGTATTGGATGTGATGTCAAGACGGAAGTATCACTCCAGTCATAGTGGAGATGATGTCACGCAGGATACGGTATTAGTGCTCTTAAGAGATGCGCATCCAATCGTGATATTATGACCAGGTCATGATATCCGATTATAGAGACTAGTTACCAGACATCCGATATGTGTTTCGGACGGGGCAGACACTTATCCAGCCCCAGCCCTAGCACGTGATTATCCGATACTGGGCCGATATGCACAATACATTAGTATACTACGCTTGATACAGATCTTAATATTCTTAAATGGATATGTCCGGAGAATTGGGTAGACTTGGTGCTTTGCTAGGAGTCGACCTTGTCTCGTAAATCGGTAGAACGTAGTACTTGGTACGTACGTGATTCGGATACTCCGACGACCGTATTTACTGCCAGATTATCCGGGGATCTCATGGGTCGCTTCCCGATAATCCACCGATGACGCACAACTCGCACTCTTGAATAATCTGGGATTATAATAGAAGAGAGAGAAAATTAATCTAGGATTAATAACGGAGATATTTATCGGGATAAAATGTCGTCTAAAGAGAGAGAACGATTAATTTGGAATTAATCGATAATTAATATATTCGATATATTAAAGAAATTAGATTTCGACGCGGAATTAAAATTAGATTTTAATTCGGGCAAACGAGTTAATTTAGAATTAATTCGTTAGCGACGTAAATAATAATTTCGCCAGGCGCAATTATTTATTTAAATTCGATTGAATTAACGTCGCGACGTAAGCTCGGTATTTCGGAAATATCGAACCCGAACGCGTGAGTGCACGTGGGCCCACTTTCATTTGGAAACGTGTGGGGCCCACATGACACATGTCATTCTAATGCTTTGCATGTAGATTGTGTACATTGCACTCAATGTCATTGCATGGAGTTTGAGTGTTTGACACTCTAAGCCATTGCATGTTTTGTGTCATAATTTTATTATTAATTTAATAAAAATTATGGCATAAATATAAATTGATTTTTGGTAAATCATTAATAAAAAAAAACACAAAAACTTCTCTCTCTATTTTCTCTCTTCTCTCACGCCCAAATGAAGAAATCTTCACTGGTTTGGAACCAGAAATGGCGTGACAAAGGGAAGCCAAGAGTGGTTTCTCATGGTGAGAAATCAAGTGCTAGCACACTTACAAGTCTTGCGAAGGTGGTAGGGAGGTTCGACCATGAGGCGGGATCCATCCGACGGAGTTTGGAGCTTCGTTTTGAGACCCGAAACTGCCAAGACAGTGAGCATGGACTGCTGCAGTGGGCTTACAAAGGCAGTGCGTTTTTGGGCATGATTCGTCTTCAAATCGACATAACCGATCAATGTAAGTATTCCGCTATCTTCGTTGTGTATTCACGCATATTTTCATGTCTTGTTTGATCTTGGGACCTTAGAAATATTCCACAATGGCATCAAGAGCTAATGTTGCAAGCATGAAATTTAGGGTTTAAAATTTGGGTAAATTGATTTGAGCATGATTTGAATAAATTGCTTGTTTGAGTATGCTTATAACATGTTTAAATTCATTTTGGTTGGACTAATTTGATGAAAATGATTTGGAATTATTTTCCCCAAAATTAATGCTTGGCCGAATGGTTTGTGATTTTTTGGATCTTGGATTTTTTGATTTTTGATTCATTTGATGAGTTAGAATCGATTAGGTTGACGTTAATTTGAATCGAATTGGATTGGATTTCGAATTGGACAAAAACCCCAAATTCCTTACCATGGCCGAATTGGTGTAATGCCCTAATGTCTTGGTGTTTTTGATTTTGTAACATTGGATGTGTATGAAATCATTCGGGAAGTTAATACGTTGTCGATTGTGTAATTAATCGGATTGAATTCAAATCGGACAAAATAACCTTCCTTGGCCGAGAGCATTAAGCATGTTTATGGGTTTGATTTTCAATTGTGTGTTGGACATATGATAATGAATTAAGCATGATTAATTGGACTAATTTGATGCTTCGGAAATATTGATTTAGTCGATTAATCATCTAATGCACTTTAGGTAATTAAATTGCGTAATTGGATTAGTGTAATTTAATTATTTAGGCTTAATTGGATTTGGCTTGAATTGTTGTAATTGGGCCTTTTGGGCTTGATTTATCAAGTTGGTTTAGGCCAAGTGGATTGGATCCAATTGGGCCCAAAACCTTAACCATAAAGCCCAATTGCGACTAATGAACCTTTAAAGTTCAATTGGGCCTAATGGGCCAAGATTGATTTATGGGCTTATGGGGTAAATCCCGGATTGGACTTTGGTTATCGGTTTGACCCGAGTTGACCAAAAGTCCACGCCTTAAGAAATCAATCAAAAGCCCATTGGACTTTAATTGAATTGACGTTGGACGTTAATCGGTCTTTGAGACGCGTTACGATTAAATTTGGAATTTAAATCGAAAAAGGTTTATTGAATAAAAGTGTAATATTTAATTTGGAATTGAATAATGAATTAGTATTAAATACATGTTAAATTAGATTTAATGATGTAGTTTAATTTAATTCATGAATTCGTACTTTAAGTACTTATTCGCAAAAACGAGTTTGACTCGAACAAAATCAAATCGTTGTTTGAACATTGGATGATCACTTAATTATCAGATTAATTAATTTGATTAGATTGATTGATAGCATGCTTATGTGTGTGAATACGTGGTTGTGTTGAATGAATAATGTATATCGGATGGATATTAGTCGGGTGGGCAATTTTAGAAATTGTTGTAATAAATTCGATTTATTAAATTGGACCTGCGTGTCCAGCCTTATCACCTCTATTCTCTTTGTATTCTCTTCTCACCTATTCCCCTCTATGTATATGAGGTTTCTTTAGAAGTGTAGTGTAACGGGTAGAAGTAATACTAGTGCTAGCTTGAGTGAGAAAGGGAGAGATTTGATCTAGGATCAATGTGTTAAGTATCCATCCGCATATCATTATTATTTATTTTCATACTCGCTTTATTATGTATTTAGAATGCATGTTTAAGGGTGTATGATGATGAGACCTTAACAAAGATAATTAAATTGGTAGCCAATTTGCACGCGAAAAAGCCCTCATCAAATATCATGCGTTTTTCCTTCCATTGAGTGATTCTTACTCAAGATCCTAGATTGGCAGGGGTTGTTGGCCAAAGTCAAGCCCTTGTCCTTCGAAGATGTGTTTTAATCACGAGGCTTTGTTCCATATCGGTGTCGTGTCCAAGTTGTGGTTTGTTGGCCAAAGTCAAGACCACTTCTTGTCCATTGACATTGATTACGAAGCTTCCATGTCAATGGGTCCGCGCTTGACTGGGATCACTAGGTTTGTTGTGCCAAAGCCAAGGCCTAGTTGATTCAGAGGAAAAAGGTTAGGGTATATATTGGATATATAGGCATATATAAGATATATGTTTAGGACTTGGATGTCCACCTACTGGATCTAGGAGTTGGATTAGATCCAATTGATCTTCGAGATCTACCTAGTTAATTATCATACAATTTGTTGGCCAAAGTCAAGATTGTGTGATATTTAACGGGATCCTAGCCCACTAGGAAACACGGTTTCCCGAGTACTCGACAGAGGGTTAGAGGCTCGACGAAAAATAGTGGGAGGCAAGTATTGAATTTGCAACATTCGTTCGAATACTCGCTAAACGCGCTCATCTATTTTTACTCGTCATATTAATCAAAAGTATTAGTTGGACTAATATTTTATGTTTTTTTAAATATATATATATAGTTGGACTATATACAAACTCATTCAATATGTAGTTGATTTTATAATTGGATTATAGTAATCAATATAATGAATTAAAATGATAGTTGATTTTATAATTAGATTATAGTAATCAATATTAAAATTATAGTTGATTAAATAATTGGATTATTGTAATCATTATAATAAATAGTACCTTATTAAATTGATTAAATAGTTGGACTATTAAAATCAAGAAAGAATTGAAAAGTTGGATATTTAAAATATAATCTGGGATTAAATATTTTAAATGATTTAATTTTCAATTGGGAATAAATAATAGGTTACTTTATTTGATAAAATAACTATTATACCTAAGCCCAAATTAAGCAAGATAAGTAGAGCATAAAATCTTTGGAAGATTTTTGTGATGATGACTTTAATGCTTAATTTAATATACTTGCATAAATCTAATTTTGAATTTAAGAAGTATTAAAATTGCAATTTATAATTCTTGGAGAATTAATTGACTATTCATGTAAAGTCAAAGTTTGCAATTGGGCAAGTTGCACAAGGTGCACATCATTTCGATATTCCGAAACCCAAGGCTTGGCCAAAGGTTTGTGAAATATTGAAATGATAATTGACATATCCCAAAGTGACTACCATTTGGATATGGAAGACACGAAGGAATTAAAGAAAGGGCAAGGCTCTAACTTTAAAAATATTTGTCAAAGTTATGTTCACTACTAGTATTGAAATTGGATTTTAAATACTTAGTGTGGTACATAAACATATATGTATTGATGTTCAGAATCCGCTTTGAGCTGGATACTGACTTCAAGCCGAGATTTCTCTGCAAATCGGAAACGGGACGAAAGTCGCTGTTTCGACCGTAGATACCTAAGTTTAGGAACTACCCTTTGGGTATGTACTTAAATTAGGAAATGTTATAATGTAACTAGTTTGACTAGAGACATTATCTCTATATCAGTGTTAATCCGATGCGGATAAAACCTTTATATTCTAGAACACTAAAGTGTTTCATTATATAAGATGATACTGAGATAAATACATTAGATGTAAATAACATAATTTATATTTTGAATATAAATAAAATCTCAAACATATAAATGACAAATAAATAGCTCAAATTGATTTGATCAATAGAGACTTATTTGTGGCATTGTTGTCTAGGACACAATTAAACAAGACTCGTATATCCACACTTTTGAAGAGTGGGATACTAGGACTGATTTGACTATTCAAATAAGGTCTACGAATCTAGTTTATTAGGTTAAAAACCTAAAATACTATTTACTTGGTAATAGTAAAAGGGCCACCGATCTGTTAGCCCTATTCATGGTGAAGTAAGTGGGCCCATATCTAGCTAGGCTAGATGTGAACATGAATATTTTGTGACCTTAACGGATGTAGCATCACGTTGTGGTTATGTGTTTCTTTTGAAGAACACAGATCAGAAACTTTTGAAGTTTCGACACGAAGAAAACAAACAGATCGGCTATAGTGTTATTCCGCCACGGTAAGACCGAAATGGAAAATACTTAAGTAGTAAGTTTCATATATAAATGAAAGAGTACGGTGTTCTTTCATGTGAGGACTCCTCCCGAGACACGTCAGTTAGACGGTGTGTCCGAACTAAAACCGAATTTTGTTGGACATGATAAGGTTTATCACGAGTCGCTCTGAGCTACTATTTCCTTCTACAGGATATGTATTAACAGTGCAAAACTTATTTAGAATAAGGTTCCTATAAATCTGTTTGACAGATATCATATAGGATATGAACAGGAAAGAAACGAGGTTTCTCATTCCTGATAATTTGGGTATGCCAGGCATAAAGTTTGGATGATACCAAACTAAGAACCCAAATTGGATTAGTGCCAATATAGGTTATCCTAAGGGAAACCATAAGTATAGTACTTATAAATCCCACATGAGAACAATGTGATTGTTGCTCACCATGCGGTTTTCCTGAGAGGAATACCGATATGCAGTGGTCAGTGGGAGGATAGTGATACTCAATAAAAATCGGAGTAATACTATTCATAGCACGAAGTCCTTAATGGAACACAAACAATTCATCTATGATGAATCTGTACCATTAATCTTCAAATACACAAGAAATCGGGTAGATCGGATAGAGTCAGAAAACAACCTAGGGTATGGGTTCTGATCTAACCTCATTAAGATGGAAATCTTATGGAGGTGTACCATCCGACTACGTTATGAGGAAGTGATACGAGGTATCGACTCCCTGTTATGGCAAAGTGC